>CBVK0100809629.1:0-10209 GCA_900067695.1 Picea abies
ACTTGCGAAAGTTGTAAGGAAGATGCGACACTTATGACAATTGAGAGGGACATGTGACACTTATCCAACTGAGCAATTTTGACGAGTAACAGAAACTATGTATCGGTTTTCATGCCCTACAACTTGCAATAAATTCCAAAAACTACCTCATAAATCATGTTGTTTGTACCCTCACGGGCATCCCTGGTGCACTAGGCAGATTCCCTTTTTAAATAAAAAATTTGGGCTTTGTAAACATTGAAGGTCATTGACCTAGTGGTTGGCGGAGCATTTGTTAAGGCGTAGATAAAGGGGGATATCCCGAGGTCGAGCTCGCGGGCCTCCCCTTTTGGGTTGTTTGTTGTAACATATATGTATATTTAAATGTGGTTTTTTCGCCAACTTTAGTAGTGGTTCTAGATAGATCCATTGGGTGCCATATTTGGCAGGGTCCCACTAGATTTGGCAGACCCACCAACCTTTTTTATTTTTTAAAATTTTGTTCTCGGGCCGTCATTGGGAATTTTCCCACTTCCACGTGGCAGCCCATGATTGGGCCACATGGCAGCCAACCATTGGGACACATCAACCAACTATACAATCACCTGCCATGTCAATGTATGCTCTGCCACCTCAATTGCCACATCATCTTGCCATGTTAGCCACCACATCACCATACAATCTACCACATGGTTGTATGGACTACCATGTGGCACATTTTTATTGGTCCACGAAATCACCTGAAAATGCCAAATATGAGTGACACATGGAAGCCTTTGGTGCTGCCATGTCACCATGATGATGTCATCATGACATGTGTTTCCTCCTATGCATTCCACATACATTGTATGGATTCTAACATCATATGTACCGATGTTGACGTCAGTAATACGGATGTTGACTCATCCCCCTATTGACTGGGCTAGGTTGACCAAACTTTGACCATGAATATATTTCGATCTATAACTTCATTTGGCGAGCCATTTACATCGTTGGAAATCTTGTGATGCACTCTTCACAAGGATGTCATTTTCACTAAGTTTTGAGAACTGTGAATTTTTTCCCTTTCTCTATCTACTGAGGCCATTCTAAGCTTCCCGAGTTGCTTCTGCAAGTTCTAAGATGTCCTTAGTCTTCTTTGGATCCTTTTTGGATCACTATTAATTCCAAAATTTCAAAATTGATAATTCAAAAATAACTTATCTATACATATATTTAGTTGATATATTAATTTATGTATACGAAACTAACTATTTTTACTATCAATTATATCAATTATTGTAGTCTACTATCATTTATTGTAATGTAATGAAATATGATGAACTTCAAGATGTGATTCTAGTTATTAGTTTTTTAAATAAACAAATAATCAAAGAGATAATGAAGATTGAAGAATAATCTTTGGGATATTTCCAATTCCCACCTCACGATTTGATGAAAATAAATGATGAAGTGGCTTTGGACTAAGTCTAGAAACTTTAAATAATGATTGAATTTCTCAAATTCTTAGTTTAATTTGATAGATCACTTGAAATATTTGCTTGAACAAGAAAAATTAAATAACAAATATGATGGGATGGATGGTTACTAATGTAGGGTGGGTGACAATTATCACAACACAAAATGGACGACGATCAATGTATCAACCATTGTCTACCATATATGGACTATCATGCATGATTCAAAAGGACAAACATAATTCTTGGACCATTATAAAAGATTATAAAAAGTTGGGAGATATACTACCCTAGGGGTCTTCATTCAAGTTTAGGTGATCATGTGTCAAGGGTTTTTTCAAGATTATCCACAACATTAGGATTTATCATATACAGAGAAAATTGAGATCATAATATACGAGCATAGATAAGAAAAAAAAAACTAAATTTAATAAAAACTCAAACCAACAAGTAACATATTAACTAAATAACAAAAAAATAAAATGTAAAATTATCTCACATTTATTTATCCTCCATATACAATACCAATTTAATAACACAAAGTGACAAAAGAATGATCAATTCAATTTAGTTAATTCATATGTTTAATAAATTATTTTAAATATATAAACATATATAGTTATTTATTTATTTATTAACAAAATTTACAAATAAGCAAGTTGTTCTTGATGCTCGGGGCACCATTCTGTTCATCTAACTAGTCTTTAAAAATTATATGTCTTCCATCCTTTCATGGAAGGCAAACAAGGTTATCCTTCAAACAGAGGCTATAATAAACTATAGCATAAAAGACTAGTAGAAATTCTAGATAACTGAAAGACATAGACCTTAGAAAAACAAGACAAAGTGACCTAATCAGTTGAACCAAGACAAAACTAGTCATGAGTTAGTAGATATAAACAAAAATAAGCTTAGTCATTGGTCGAAGGCGCCTGAGGAACTGACTGAGAAGTGCCAAAATGGAAGGAATAGACCTGAGGGGGATTTTGTACCCTAGAATACGAACGACCAATGTGTTGCAACTTCAAAAAACCACCATTCCACTTTACTAACCAGGAAACCATTGTGGCAAGTAGTTTTTTTTTATTTTTCGAAAGCTTCCAGACACTGCCTAGTCTGTCTATACTCCTAGTCTTTGGGGAGTATTCCCTTAGCTACCATGGTTTTGATATGATAGTAACGCTCCAGTGTCATGTAGAATTTGGTCTCTTGGTTCCTACAACAAACAAGGTCAGGAATAATCTCCTTCTTCACATCCTCATCCCCCTAATATGCCCTAGCTATATTAACATCTTCCTCCAAAGACTACATTTCCACTTTCATCTATGGATAAATTGATTCCCCATAATGTTTCACAGTTGATTTTTTTTCCATAGTTACCCATGTCTTGCGCATAGAAGGAGAACGACCACAACCCCCATAATGAGCCATGCAGGTGACCTAAAGAGTGGCAAGCCATTTATAGGTGGAAACCAAAACAAGCTTAACACCATAGCTCAAAATTTTTCAAAGCCAAATTAAAAACCATATACAAAGATTGCAATATTCCTAAGATTTCATTTGGGACCAACTAAAAAACCTTTTGAATATTATGACAAGAGGAGAATCGAGGAAAAAAATAGAGGTAACTAAAAGTCATGAATATAAACTACATCATGAACCAGATGAGCTTCATCCCACCTATACTTGCAATAATATTTCCTCTCCCTCTATAAATTTGACTCAAGGTGGGAAATAAAATGTGTACTAGGAGCTTTCCTAGGTGAAGTGGTAGGGCAAGTTGCCACTCCAACCATGCATTCCCCTTCGTTGTCAGAATTACTTTCCTCTTGATCGCAAGCATTTCTAGATGGAACCCAATCTGGGGGGTTAAGTTTTGAGAGGGATGAGTCTTTGAAATGGTGCTTGAGAGAGAGAGACTATTGATGTCCACCCATTGAGAGTCTATAAGCTTGGAGGGGTTGGGTACTCCTTCATTGGATAGAAAATCGACCACTTTTTTATCTCTTCTAAGAATGTGAGAAGGAATGATGGCCAATATATATAGGATATCAAATTGTATAAGATCAAGAAGAGATTATAAGTGACAATTGTCCGAGACCTTACTTGGGGGGGAATCATTTTTAATTATAGTGAGCATCTGAATAATAAGTTGGAAGTCGCCCTTCACAACAAGTTTATGATAATGTTGATAGCATGATATTATTAAAACATGGACGAGAGCTGATAACTCAACATGGTTATTTGAATTTATGCCTAAGTAGCCAAATAATATTCTAAGGATGTTTCAATCTTCATCTATGAATACTGCACCATAACTACTAGGGCTAGGATTTCCATTTGAAGCTCCATGAATATTAAGTTTGGAAAATACTTGAGGGGGGGGGGACCAGGAGGAGGGAAAAGAAGGGGTAGGGGGATAAGGGGAATGGGAATGGATAGGAATGAAGTGGGAGGGGAGCCAAAATGAGAGGAGAGGGCACTCTATGTCATTTCATTTAAATGTCTCTACATCCTAGGAGGTTGAACACATAGTTTCAAGGATATGCATCTAGATCTTGTCCCAAAATATGGTTAACTGAAGGGTTTCTCCTTTGAATTTTTTCCTATTCCTCTCTTTCCAAGTTTACCATAGGAAAAAACCATGAAATAGTTTCCAAATGTATTTTATGATGGGGTTTTTAAAACCCAAGGAATTCCAGGAGGAAATGGTTATACATACTAAAGCTCTGTAGTGATTTGATTGGTAGAAGGAGGTGGATTCATGATCCCAAAGATAATTTTTGAATGGACATAAGTTAAGGCGTTGTTCCAAGGATTCATCCTCTTGATGAGACAAGACACAAATACCTAGGCCTTGAATTTCCCGATGGTGTAGTTGGTCCAAAGTTAAAAATTTTCCATGAACTACAAGCTAAAGAAAAGTGGTGACTTTGGGCCATAGGTTCATCTTCCAAATATTTTCCCAAATATTCTTTGTTGGAAATAAGACATGAAAAGTGGAAATGGACCATTCTTATTTGAGATTAAAACATCCCATAGATCGTATCCCCATCTAATATTGTCTAGGAGAGAGGAAAATCTGATTTTCCGGCTAGAGAGATCTAACTATAGAGAGGAGAAGAAGGAACAAAGTTGAAGAGGAATATGATTTGAATCAGTGGACCAAGATCTCCAAATTAGAAATTCTGAGTTTGGTTGCCAATACTAAAAGACTTTAGTTCCATGTTCATCCAGAAGAATTTCCTTGAGGGCCAAGAAATCTGAAGTGGCAGAAGTTGCTACCAATAGTCATCTCAGAAGAGGGTGGATCTTCCATATCTGACTTCCCAAAGTTGTGCTTTTGGATTAAGGACTTAGGTTTCCCGATATCGTTCTTGATTAAGGATCCAATTCTTTCCCCTGTCATTATGATGATATTCAAGGAGGGAATATGATTATCATTTTGTGTTACCAGATTTCACACCAAATCTCACCTTTTCCTTGAAGCCAATGCCATCAAGTCTTCACACCAAGGATGTTATTGAGGAGCTCTGGGTCCTGTTGATCGAAAAGACTATCTTACGGTCTTTAATTCAACCTCAAGAGGATAAATCCCCCTATTTTTTAAAGAGTTGGTACTCTATTTTAAATAACATACAAGAACTGAAAAATGCCTAAGATAGGACCAAGCATTATTCTTGAAATAAATATTCACATGCAAAGAATGATTGAGAAGGACCAGGTATCTTACATAAAGTAAATATTTACATTATGTTACAATATTTGTAAACCAAAAAAGTATACATTATCATAGGATGACATTTCCATCATAACATTCATCAAAGTAGGACATAATATTCAGCAAAAGAAAGGAAATTATTAACAAATAACTCTAAATGATCATTCCATTAAATGTAATAAATATTTTGATAGACACACATTTGAAATCGCATGCTTAAAAATTAAAGTATGAGAGATCAATAATGTTATGTATCGAAACAGTTCTCTAGGAACCTAAAAAAAAATAGATGTCTTTATAAAATAAGAAATAATGTCTGGGGTTACGATAAAAATAAATTGTGTTTGTCCTTCAAAGATGACTGGGATGGGGCTCCCATGGACCATAAAATGAAGAGAGAATGGGAAGAAAAAATAAAATAGTCAAGGATTAACCTTAGATTTCACAATTTTCTAGGAATAGAAAAGGAAAAATGACAATTGACTGAAGAATAAAAATGGTGAAGGAAAGAACAAGGTGACTACTCGACTTACTGCGATTTGGAAATTTTGAACCATTATTTTCTTGTTGATGCATATTTTGTAGATTTGTGTTGATGTGTTGGAGTTTGAATAACTGTTGTAACTACTTATTTTTTATTTGTCTTGGTTATCTTAACTAATGTCTTTGTTAACCATTGTTCTATATACTCCCTCCTTAGAGAAACTGTTATTTTATTCTTGGTATTAATTTTGAACAACTCATTCTCCAGTTCTCTCAAATCAATGCTTAATTTGTGTAACGTGTTCTCAATATCATTGTTCTTATTTATATA
Organism: Picea abies; assembly: GCA_900067695.1. Classification (NCBI taxonomy): domain Eukaryota; kingdom Viridiplantae; phylum Streptophyta; class Pinopsida; order Pinales; family Pinaceae; genus Picea; species Picea abies. Next base: position 5,972 of record CBVK0100809629.1, read on the forward strand.
TCGAACAAGCCACCTTTCTATTTATTCTTCAAAGAATTCAACGAAGTCTCTAAATTCATTAGCCCATGCAATTTTTAATGCTTCCAATTACTCTAATATTTTCTCCTTTGACAAAAGTAATGTATCCATTAGTAAATGTGGGACATCTTTCTATTTAGTAATATCAACAATTTTTAGTAATATGTCACCCCTCTTGATTTTAACAACATCACACTCTGAAAACAATTCTCTTAGACATTTGATTATTTTCATCCAGCAAGCATTAATCTGTTTCATTCAAATTTTGGAGGGGAGGTTTTGTTAAATTGTGTGTGTGTTTCTCAAGATTCAAACCTTCTCTACAAACTTTACCACTGCTTCTTTATAAAATACTTCATCATTTTCTAAGTCTTTCTGGAGATATTCCTTAAATTTCAAAATCATTGTTGAGAAGCTAGTTGAGCTTTGTGCTAGTTCCCAAATTTCAAGGATTAAGTATATTCTCTTATGAATATCATCTCCAACATATTTTCTTATAGCCATCAACTAACTAGATGAACCCATTAATTTGGAACTACTTTCTGGCACATCTTGAAGAGTAAGTACTAGCTAAATTGCAGTGATAGGTTCGATAAATAATGGTTTTGGAATCAGAGCCTTCTCTAATTCCTTTATTCATTCCTTTAAAAATAAATTTTCCTTTTCTATGTCAAAAATGGATTCGTTCAATGCTTCCCCATTTTCAACATGAAATTGCATGATTTTCGAAGGTGGAACCCCATGAAAATTGATTTCTAACTTCCATTTCTCAACAAATTTTAAATTTTTCATATTTACTTTTTCTATTAACAATTTCTTAGAGTTATTGTGATAGGCCACATGGTGTAGTGTAACATACTTTTATTCAAATATTTATAGCTCTTGGGAAGACAAATCCTCAAAACTCTCCCTAGTTTCCATCAACCTCTTCTCTGACTAAGTGGGCTCTTCTCTTACATCATCTACTCCCATGGTTTTGGGACTTTCTTAAATTTCAGATACATCTTGTCCTGCTTATTCAATTTCTCTTTTTATCTTTATGAAAGTGTGTACAACATGAGTTTTTTCCATTATTTTCATGTTAGGGTATTTATCTCCACCATCGTCTGAATTTTTGGTGGATGCCCTTCTTTTTTCCAGACCACTGCTTCTAGGTTTAGGTTTTTCTGAAGTACCTTTTTGGGATATATTGGGTTAATTGGGGTTCTTACTATATTCCTCTCTTCCCCTATGCTTGTATCACTCATTAGTTCTTGTGAATTATTCAAGTTCATTCAAGGTTTCTTGAACAGAGGCCTCAAGGATATTCTAGTTATCTCCCCCTCCTTCTTCAAATTGTTCTAACTTATTAAAATATGAAGAGTATCTGACTAGAGACATGTGTGAAAAAAATGAGTTTTTAGGATCAAAACCCTTGATGACTTGGGCTTCTTTCAGACTGAGTTGATCCAATTGACCAAAAAATTCATCTAATGGAAAATATGTTTAACAACTATTTCCCCAACCCTCCATGGAAATGGAATAAATTGTTTCTTTCTTTTTGCATTGAAAAAGTGTGCCCAATACTTATACTATCTGCACACTTTGATGAAAAAAAGTCGATCAGACACATAGAAGGGTAACAACAAGGGTTTCCCATGGAACTCAAATAGTCTCAAAAGAATGAATTGCTCCAAATTTTCAAAAACTCCTTTCTCAACAAGAAAGGATGCTATTTCCCCAACCCTCCATGGAAATGGAATAAATTGTTTCTTTCTTTTTGCATTGAAAAAGTGTGCCCAATACTTATACTATCTGCACACTTTGATGAAAAAAAGTCGATCAGACACATAGAAGGGTAACAACAAGGGTTTCCCATGGAACTCAAATAGTCTCAAAAGAATGAATTGCTCCAAATTTTCAAAAACTCCTTTCTCAACAAGAAAGGATGTAGCCTTCAGTGACAACCTCTATGTAGTAGGACCATGAATTAATTTCTTGAAAGAAAACGTAAAATCATTTTGAACCACATAATAATTATATTAGGATTTCTCCATAAAGTCTGGTACAAGACAAAAGTTGGTTCCATATTAAAATAAACATTTATTACTCTAGGAAAGTCTTCGAATATGTGACAGTAAGCAATAACAAATACCAAATACAAAGTCATGTAAAACATTTTGGTTTTTCTTAAGCCACCTAGCTGGAAAGAAATCCCATTTGAGATGATTTGAGCCTAGTCAATCATGGGATATTCATGAACATCATAGTGTATAATGTACACAATGTATATTGGCACATATTTCATAAACTATAGTCCAATTATTCAGGAAAAAATCCAGGTAAACGTTTTATATGGTTACTTCAGGGAACTTACCTCGACCTGAGAAAAATTAATGTCAATTCTCAGTTTGGTGAAATAACTCTCAAGGAGCTTTGATCCTCCTTGGTGTTCTTTTAGAAACTCATATACTTCATCATTCTTAAAAAACACAGTGGGTTTTGGAAGTTGCAACATTCTCCTGAATACTGAGGGGGAAAAGGAAATTGGAGGCTTCCTTTGGATTTGAATAATTCTTCACTTTGTGTCAAACTTATCCATGCACCAAAGTAATAATTATTTGAAGTCTTCCACCTCAGGGACACACCCGACTAATACAATTCTTGAACTATAGACCATGTTTAATTACTTATTTGTAGGGGGAAGAGCCAAATACCACTTAAATACCTCTAACCACTGGAATTGGTAGTCTTCATGTCCAAGACTATTGAATATGTCTATGCAATAGAAGTATTTTCCTTTACTTGACATGTATTTACACTAATTTCCATTTTTACAAATAGGTGGTGCTCTTGTCGATATAATCTTTTTACAGTAGGGAGTTTTAATTCTTTATTAATTTTACCATGTATGGCCTTTATTATCAATTGTTATAGATCTTATTTCAAAGTTGCTAGTTTGCATGATCAAATTTTGAATTTATTACAAATCTTGTATGAAATCAACACCACTTAATAACAATATTTAGGTTCACAAAAGTGGAAGCTAATTGGTGGAGGGTAATTAAATTCCATCAACAATGGTGATATGATGTCGAGAAACATGAAAAACGGTTAAGTTTGGGAGTGAAAAGTGGTGAATTGAAGGTTCAATATGATGAGTGCGGTATTACAAGATGCATGATTGCGGGTATGGAGATTCAAAAATATAAGAAGGATGGACTCCCACATCCACAATGGTGAAATAAAATAAGTATAAGAAAAGGTCGATTTTGTGGGTTGCAGAAGTGGATGAGTCATTTTGGAGGACATGGAATTGTGAGTTGTGGGATTGCAGGTCTAGGGGAAAAGGTAAATGGAATGGAATTCTATCCTACATCCACATTCAATAAAATCAACTAGGTATGGAAAAGGTAAGTGGTGCATTATAAATGAAGCAGAAATAGAAGGGGTAATTCTGAGAGTTGTAGGTTTGTGGGTTGTGGGACATAGACATTTGCAGGATGAAGGGTATATTGGTCTCCTGCAATGGGAATCCCACAATATGGAAAAATGACTAAGTGTCAGGAGCGTTAGGTAATAAAAGTGACTAAGTATAAACTTGTGGGTTTGTGGGTTTGTGGACCTATGGAATTGATGGTATCCTGATCCACAAATAAAATTTTAAAGGGAAAAAAAATCGGTTAAGTATAAAATATACAAGGAACATAAGAAGAAAAGAATAAGAATAAGAATGGGTATGTATATACCAACATTGATCAGTGAATGTAGATAAACAGGTCCCTCAACCACAAATGCCCTTTTAGTTTGAGGAGACAAAGAGTATTCCAAGACACTACTACTAGTGCCCATTTCTTGGTAGTACTTGTAAGTTTTAAACCTGTGAAGTAAAGCAATGCATATATATTCTTAAGCAAAACATAAATTAATCAATGGCTCATACACATAGTACACAGAGATTTATACCGGAAACCCTCAACCAAGGAAAACCTTTCTTATTTCCATTATATCGAATTTCACCATTCACCATACAATATATACAATGTTTTTAGGTATTTTGTAGATACCAAAACCCTAATCCCTTAATCTGGGATTAATTTAGAAAACCGCTAAAAATAGAAAATTCCGCTAAAAATAACAAAAACCACCCAAAATAAAAATTTTGGGGCGTTGCCCCAAATGCTGCACGTAACCAGGGGGGGCATACCTACCCCCCCTGGGACCCCCCTAGGAAGTGCATG
>CBVK0100809659.1:6558-23701 GCA_900067695.1 Picea abies
CTAAGCGCTGGCCCCTCTCCTCCTTTATGCGCAATACCATACAATATAATTAATATTGTGGGTTTTAATAACATAAAATAATGTGGTGCATTGGTTATAGGACTAAAGTAAAGGCGCTTAAGCTTAGTGTTTGGTCATGGGTTCAAAACCCATGGACCCCAAAATTTTTTGAAACCTACCATTTTGACTTTGACTGGGTGCCACGTGGTTGCCCATGACTGGGCCATGTGGCACTTTCCCATTCGACGGAAAAATTCCACTTGTCAACCATTGATTGGTCCAACTGCCTGCCACATGTCTGCCCTGTCAGCAAACCTGTTTGGGCTTCCGATCAGAACACGATAACTTTCGCATACGGAGTCTGTTTGACAAAGTAAATATATCGCCGGAATCGGGAAGACGAGCCGAACGCAATGGTGTTGGTTTCGTCGGATTCCGAGCACTTTCATTTTTGAGCATTTTTCAAGCCCTGATAGGCTTCTGAATCCGATTTCGGATCATTATGTTTAGCAATAACCCTCTTAGCCCAGATGATCAATGCAGTTCTATCTTTGACCCCAATGGTATGAAGTTTTGCAGTAGGGATGGAATTTAGCAAGTTTATGGCATTTTGGGCCCACTCTGATGGTTTCTTTGCTAAATTATCATTTACCACATTGCACTTGCTTCTAGCTGTGATGGCCATGCTGTCCTTATCATTGATGAAATTCAAATATACAATGAACTTTCTAGCTTCAAAAACTATGGAATCCCAGATGATGTTCTTGGCTCCCTGCAACAATCCTTTGCCTCTCAATCTTATTTTAAGATTTTCTATCCTTTCCTGTAAGGCTTGATTCTCTTTTTGAAATTGAGCCACTTTTTCATCCTTTTGTTTCATCTCTTGCTTCAATTTCTCTATGTCTCCCTTTAGTCCCTTGATTTTTCCTACCTTCAGGCTAACTTGTGACATAGCCTGGACAAGTCCTTTAGTGCTTGGCCCAACTTCTGCATTAGGAGGTACAACTACAACTTTGTTCCACAATTCTCTCTATCTTTGTGACCAATTCACCTTCTCTTTCTCTAGCTGAAACACTTTAGCTTTGTAGTTCAATGCCTCTTGACGAAATGCTTCTTTTTTCTGTTCCAGAGAAACCAACACTCTTGTTTGTGGGTGCTTAGTGGGAAACATTTTTAGTTTATTTTTCGAGCTCCGAATTAATTTTTATTTTTCAGATAATTAGTTTTCACCCCTTAGGGACCTTCAGATTCCAATCTTTTGACCTGAGTCTTCTAGGCTTTGCTTGATTCCTTTTCCTGCCTTCACTGTTCTTCCAAATTCATCACATGGGATGACAATTTTGAGTTCTTCAAGCTTAAACTTAAGCAATCTGAATATAACATGTCACTGGTATGTTTATGAAATTTGACCTTGTTTGGAGCACTGATATCATCATACCTTATCTTGATCTCAAACACTATGTCTTAATCTGCAACTGCTATATGGAATGTCCTCTTCTCAATATATCTCACTGTGAACAAAGAAGATTTATGCTGGGAAACCTTTTCTACCTCATGGATTAAGTCTGTCATTTCACCTAGAGCAATATTTCCTTTCTCAACATACTGTTTGGCCAAATATTCTTTAGATTGATACACTGCTTCAAATGTCTTGTCAAAAATGTATTTTCTGCTGCTAAAAGTTCTGGAGCTGCCTTCACTTTGGAGTTTGCTTTCATTTTCAACTTCAATAGTGCTAGTGCCACTCTCCACCATATCAAGATTTACCTGTTCTCTGGGATCTTCCTCCAAATTCATAATTTGTGGGGACTATGTAATCTTCATCTTCTTAGGATCATTTTGTTGATCACTGGTGCCCATGGCCTCTGAAATGCTTCTCTTGTTGTAAACACTTGCCTTGGGGACTTTGAATATCAGTTTCTAAGGAGCTTCATGTGTTTGAATCTGTTTTTAAGGTTGCCTCCACTTGCTGCATTTGAGTTGGTTACAAGACTGTTTCCATATCAACACAAACTTCAAGATTTTCCAGTTTATCAAAACCTTCAACATGTTCATGCTCATAAGGAGCTTGTTTGTTCATCAACCTTCTCTTGGATATGATCTGGTGTGGGTCATACCTTCTCCTTTGTAGCTATGCAAAACCAAACTCTTTGAGCTTTGCCTGGATCTGAGATAGGCATGATCTAGCCCTGAAAATGAAGGGTCCAATGATAAAAGGGAATTTGAGGTTGGAGGCTTTGTGCAATTTCAGGAAATGCTCTATTTTCGATATGATTCTTTGTCTGATGAATTCAAGGGAAAAGACTCTGGGGGTCAGAAAAATAGGCAACATGTAAGGGGATTCATGAAAACCATAAACCCAGATCATTGTTCAATGCATGAATAATACCCAATCCCCCACTCTATTTTTTGGATTTGGCTGTAAATAGCTCCTCATGTCATCTAGAATTCTTGGTAGGTTGGTGTTGAAAATCAAAATGTAAACCCTAGAAATGACTTTATTGATGAAAATGAGCAATGTAATCCTTTTGCATTCAATTGATATGAATGTTGCTTCATGAAATTCTCTCTTATTGGTCTCTACGAAAATCTTTAGCAGATAGGTGTAATATCTGAAATGGCTCAGAGAGCTGAAATCTACCAGTTGCTTATGGATATTATCAGCTATGAATTTATCAAAGCTGATACAGACCGCCAGACCAGATTCAAACATAAAAAAGGTTAACAAGAAACCGAGCATGACTTCGACTACATACTTGTTGTTATCCAGACCTAAAATCTGACTCAAAAGGGAACATACCCACTAGACTTCAATAACCATTACACTTACATTCGTGGGCAAATATAGACTCTCTGAAAAATGCTCTGGTTTGACAATTGTCTGTAGGAACAGATCTCTGACTTCTGAGGGACACTCCTTGTAGACCCTAATTAGCTTTTCTTCATCGAAAGGTTTATACATTGTGGAAAAAAACTCTGGTATGTCGAGGGCATCTCGAATTGATAGACTCTCTACCCTACATAGGATCTCAGACACATGTTTATTTAAGACGACTTTCTCTTCCCATGAATACTGCTCTGCGCACCAACCTATGAATTTGGGAAAAGGAAAAGCGACTTCGACAACATAAGGGACTACAACGACCCAAACTGCCTCAAGGAATGGTATTAGTTTCCCTACATTACCGAACAAATTTCTTCTGGACACATAGATGGGTGAAACAATGATTTCAGCGTCTAACATGTCCAAGTCTCACTAAATTAGGGCTTCTTTGTTTGACATAGGGTATTTCTCTGTCACTGATGTTATGATAGGGTCCATGGAGACAATGAAAAATACCTAGAAATAAGAAAAAATAGCGTGAACTCGGTGTACTATTGAACTATAGTTGAATGAGAGTGGTCGCGCCAACTTTCAAACGTTCTAGTATTTTGAGAAACAATAAAATAAACGACAAGTGCCCTTTATATACTTTTTTCGATTTTGGGGGCGCGAGAAAGTGGTTTGGGGCAACCTGCTTTTCGCCCCGAAATGCACCTAGTGGCGCCACGTGGTCCCGATTGAAAACCATGGTTTAGTTTTCATCCTACTCTCGGGAATTATCCCCCATGCAAATTCTCCCCCCTAAATGCCCTGCGATTGTCGATCTGGAGTGCTTGCGATCTATGATGTATCGGGTCCCATCAACTCCATGCTTCCGCCATATTTAGCTTCCTCCTGCCATATTCATCTCCCTCTCTAATTTTTCGGGCTTCCAAACTGGTTTAGCACCTCGCCAAGTCCTGAAGTCTTGATTTCATATTGAAATTTAAATGGTGATAACATGGGCTCCAACTGGGGATGCTATCCTCCCAGCGAGGTAGCAAAGAACGATAGACCAAGTGCCTACTTATTGGGCATTACTTTACTCCTGCAACTGAATTCGTTGATCATCTTATTCACAAAACTGAAATAATACTCAACAAAACTTAGGGCCTTCACTTCAGGCTTCAATTTTTGCTGAAATAATTCAAATTGCTTCAATTGAAAAACAAAAATGGTTATTTACAATGAATGGAAATGGTGATATTTCCTTTAAACGATATAATGTTTGAGAAACCTGTCATTCACAGGTCCTCCTCCAACGAGATATCCATTACTTTCCTGTAGCAGATAGACATTATTTCCATGGTATTCCATAATCTTGAAAGGTCCCAGCGATAGATGGTCAAATTTTCCATGCTTTCCTTTGTCTTCATTTCTGGCATCCTATCTCAACACTAAATCCCCCACTTTAAAATCATCTTCCTTTGTATGCCTATCAAAATCCTTTTTGATACTGTCTTGGTGTAGCTGAGAGTTGTTGAAGGCTCTCTCTCTTATTTGTTGGACATTGATCAGTTCATCTGTTCTCCTTCGAGTGGCATCTGTTCCAACATCTTGCTCCTGTAGCAATATCATCACTGGCAATCCTAGTGCAGTAGGAAAAATTTCCTCTGTGGAATACACAATCTGGAAAGGTGTAGTGGCAATAGACCTTTTGGTAGTGATCCTGTCAGCTCATAGTGCATGGATGAGATTTTTATGCCAAGCCTTTTTGTTATCTTGCAACAACTTCTTGATAATTCTGGTTAAGCTCTTATTGGATGACTCATCCAATCCATTGCCTTGAGGGTAATAAGATGTGGAATGGCCCAGAGTTATATTGTAATCATTGCAAAATTTTTCCATTTTCTTTGAATTAAATGTTGTTGCATTGTCTGTAATGATTTTGATTGGACATTGAAACCTGGATAAAATATTGTTCTGCAAAAACTAAATGATAACAACATCTGTGGCTTGCTCGGTGGGAACTGCTTCAATCCACTCGATGAAGTAATCTGTAGCTATCAGTATCCACTTGTGTTGAGCTGAATACTATGGATGAATTTCTCCTATAAAATCCAGGCCCCATTGTCTAAAAGGTGCTTCAATAGAGATGGGTTTCAAGGGAAAAGGCTACAATTTTCTCTTCCCATAACAAATTTGGCATTCATGATAGCTTGAAACTTCTTTGTAAACATCATAAAAAATGCTAGGCCAATAGAATCCAACCCTCAATATCTTGTGCATAATAATTTTCCAATAGTGGTTCCCTCCACAATCACCTTTATGAAATTCTCTGATGGTCCTTTCTACTTCTTCCTCCAACAAACAACTCAATAGGATTCCTCCTAGATCCTTCAAATACATAGACTAATTTACAATACAAAACATTGGTGCTTTTAGCTTTAAGAACCTGGCCTTGGTTTTGCTCAATTCAGGAGGAGGCTGCAAAATTTTCAATACATAAATAATATCAACATACCATGGGGAGTCAAGGAATTTTTGAGATACCCGAGGGACCTTTTTTTCTTCTGATTTTGCTGACAAATAAACAATGAGGTTGATTCCCAAGAGCTCACAATTTCTCTGTGCCACCATCTTGGCAAGTACTTTCCCTTTGATCAAATTTGTAGGTTTGATATCAAGGTCATATTCCAACAACATAGCTGTCCATTTGCCCCTTCTCCCCTCAGGATCAAGCTAAGTCAAAATATCCTTCACATAATTGTTGGGTACATAGGAAATGGTATGAGAATGCATATAAAATCTAAACTCTTTCAGAGCCTTGACTAGTCCATATGCTTGCTTTTCCATGATATCATACTTTAATGGTGAATCCCTCAATGTCATGCTATAGTATGCTATAGGATTTTCAAAATTCTGTTCATCCCTTTGTAATAAGACACTGACAATGGTGTACTCCGAGGCAAAAGAAAACAATATAAAGTCTTTTTTAAAGTTAGGACTGGCCAACACTGGGGCTTTGGTCAATGCCACTTTAATATCTTCAAAGGATTTTCTGGCTTCAAGGGTCCACTTTATCTCGCTTCCTTGCTTGAGCATGTTAGTGATATGCTTTATGATTTTGGCCAGGTTAGGGATGAATATTCTCAAAACATTTACTTTCCCCAGGAACGATTGCACTTCCTTTTTGCTTCTGGGTGTGCCAATTTTTATGATTCCTTCAACTCTGTTGGGATCTATCTTTTTACCCTCCTTTGAAATAATGTGACCAAGCAGATTCCCCTCTTCCATGCCAAAATTAGACTTCTTAGGGTTCAATGAAATGCCAAACTTTCTACACTTTTGAAAATCCCTCCTTAGATGTTTTACATGTTCTTTATTAGAAGTTGAATATACAATGATATCATCTAAGTAAATGATAATAAATTTATCTTTCTCATATGCAAAAGCTATGTCCATAGCCCTTTGAAATGTTGTTCCTTCATTCATGAGCCCAAAAGGCATCTTGGCATACATGAAGGTGCCCCACGGTGTTGTAAATGTTGTCTTTTCCTGATCATCAGGGTGTACCATGATTTGATTGTATCTAGAGAAACCATCCAACATTGAAATTTTTTGAGAACCTACCACTTTCTATAGAATGTGATCCATCTTAGGCAATGGGTAATTGTCCTTGAGGGACACTTTGTTCAAATTTATGAAATCTACACATAATCTGATCTCTCCACTCTTCTTTCTGTCAGGTACCAGATTTTCCACCCACTTATAAAACCTTAGAGACACTATGATCTTGGCTTCAAACAACTTCTTTATCTCTTTCTCAATCAAGGGCAACAACAAAGGATTGATTCTTCTTAATTTATGTCTGAAAGGTTTATGATCTTCTTTGATTGGAATCACATGTTGAATCACCTTGGTATCATAAAATTTCAGATCTTCATAGCTCCAGGCAAAGACATCGAGGAATTCTTTCATTAAATTGATATATCTTTGCTTGACTTCTGGGGTGAGTGCCTTGGACAACTTAATGATCTTGGGATATTCCTGAGTCCTAATGTTGCAATCCTCAACATCTCCATCATTCAAACTATTTTTAGGACTCCTGGCCACATCATTATTATCAAAGAGTTTCTCCAATGGGACCAGGCCTTTGGGATTGATGTTACCTTTTAGTTGCACTAGGTCTCGACCAACAATCTGATTTTTGAAATAACCATCATTTGTGAACACTGCTGCATCTTCTTCTTCACCACAATATTCTTCATCAATATTTACATTTTCAAATTCATCTTCCATCTTGAGGAAACTTTCTATTTTGTTATCATCCTCGAAAAATTGTCAATACTTAATATTATCTGGTACTGCTGGCCTGTGCTTGACCTCAATCTCATATTTTCTGTTAGGGAAAATGGGAATTTTAAATACCGAGGCTGAAGTAGCTAGGGCATCAACAATCTGATTCTTCCCTCGTGGGATCACTGAAAAATTATATTATGGAAATTTATCAAGAGGATCAAGCACTATATTTCTATAGGCATGATGGGTGTTCTATATGCACTAAAAAACCATCGATTAAATTGCCAACTCTGGGTAAGTAAACTTAGAGTTGTAGCACTATATGTTCCAAGGCAGAAAGGCTAGAGGTAGTATAGTCTAACTAAGGAAATGAGCCATTTAAGGGCTAATCTACTTAAGCAAAGACTATCAATGATCAAACCCTATCAAGGAACTTAAACTATTTATCCTAAGTAACTTTTAAACAATGGATCGATGGATAATCCTAAGAAAGCAAATGAAAATCCTATCTTAAGCAAATTTACTTAATCATTACAATAAGCAAAATCAAACTATCTATTTAATTTATTTAATGAGCAATAACAACATCAAACTAATCTAATTAATCTATTCAAATTCAATGAACAACAAAAAGTAAGCAAATAAACAAGCAAGCAACTACCCTATTCAAACTAACCTATGGAAACATATTCAACAAGTAAACTAATAAGCAATCAAATAACTAACCTATGGTAACTTCTACAACAAGTAAACTAATCAAAATTACTCAACAAGTAACTAATCAAACTAATAAGCAAGTGAACACTATTCTTAAGATAAACTTCATAATTACTTCTAATCTATAAAAGGAAATCTTAATCTATTGAATTGAAAACACCATGACAATAAAGGTTAATCAACAACTACTCTTTAATATACAATAACAAGAAAACTATTCTCTAATCTAGAAAAGCAAGAAAACTTCAAATATAATGTTGATGGTTATGTCTTTAGTGTCTTAAGATATCACGATGGCATTTAACAATTAATGATAACTCAAGAGGGATAAACTCAATATTAAATTCTATAGCAAAGTGAAAGGTATGAATTAAACAATCTAATGAGAACTTGACCATTATAGAAGAAACATCAACTACCCTGAAAAATCCATGTGATTCTTCAATTCATGCATTAATCATCAACAATATGAAAACACTATGCTACTGAATTCAAATGTACTCCTATTCTAATGTAAACAAATTCACACTACTCGATATTTATAACTAAGAACTAAACTCAAAAGCAAACTTCAAATTAAAACTGCAATCTAGATCTAGAATGGAAATTGCATAAAGTAAATTAGACTAATCCTATTTTAACAATTTAAATTGCAAAGAGAAATACTCATAAAAACATAACTCAAATCCTATTTCTATTTCAGCATATGATAAGAGAATTAGTAAGAAAACTAAATAGCAAATTATATAAGAAAACTAAATAGAAACTAAATAAGCAAACTATGAATCAAAACTAAAACTAACATTTATCCATCCACCGAAACTTTGCCAAAGAAACTATTGACTCAATTACTTTGTTTTAACTATGTTTTAACTTCTAACTATTTCGACATACAAAAATTCTAACTATCATCTAATCACATAGGGGTTAGTGGCTTAATCCTAAGCTTGTTTCCTATTTAATTAAAGAGACATGGCATATTAACACTATCCTTCATAATCAACATGCAACAAGAAACTGAAACAATTAAATTATGAACAATAATTACACAGTACGTAAGAAAGATAAAAACACATGTATAGGAAATAAAAGAAATGATAATTGCATAAATCAAATACACAAACTAGCTAACTAAATATTCACCCAGACCATTGGTGGGCCCCCCAGCAGGTCATGGCTACTCCTCAACAGTGAATCATAAGCTCAAGTAACACGATTTCAACATTTAAATTAAAAACACAGTTTACACAAGTTTATGAAAATGTCTTGAAACAACAAAAACAATGCTAGCTTCACAATTCTGAACTGAACTATCCTTCACTATTTGTCTGACCATTGCTATGGTATTTGTAGAGGTTATAAGTCGAGAGGTCGACCATTGGAAGGGTCGACCTCCTCTAAAAACAGACACTCAATGCGTTTTAACCGTCGGTGGCTTCTAGAAACCAAGCAAGCCAATTAACGCTCAACATAACAACCCAATCCAAGTTGTTAGAAGCTCAATAGATGGAGGCCATGAGCACAAGCAAAACCCATGTCGCCGATTTTCCCATCATAGGCCGCCGATATAACAACCGCCAACTCGCCCATGGTTTTAGTGTAGGATGGAGTACTGGATGCCGATTTGAAAACCACAAACTTCTCTCAATCCATTCAAAATTTCAGGAAATGGCTCATTAAGGACCTAATTGGGCATATTACGCACAAAACCCATGTGCCATATTTTTCAGATTCCACTTCATACTCCCACAAATTAATATTTAAGTTATCTTCCTGTAACAATGCTGGATGAAGTACCAGATGAGTTGCTGGATGGAAAAACGCCATGTGATTTTTCCCTAGTATAAGTTATGACGATTTGGTATAAGAATCCTTCAAAACTTCTTCAAAATAGTAAAATACACATATAATACCGAACAAAAATGATCTAAACATCATCATTAATTTATCCAAATCACGAGCCCAACAAGGCCCTCAGCCTAGGATGCTTTGCTTGGTATATACCTTTTATCTGATTGATAATCAACTAAAAATCTCCATGTACAACTATTCTCTTAGCACCCATTTCTTTCAAAGTCTTCAATCCCAACATTAATGTCTCATATTCAACCATGTTGTTGGTGCAATCAAAAGAAAGTTTATAAGAAAACAATTTTGTATTTCCTTTGGGGAGGTTGTTCCACACACCAACCTCTTCTCCTTCTCCGCTAACAGCCCCATCAAAGCTCATATTCCACATCCGATTTTCTGCATCATTTTGCTACTCTGAACTTTTCTCATTTTGCTGATCAGATTGGTCTTTGGCAGCCATTCCAATCTCTGTCCCTTCCTCTTCAAAACTCAAATCATTGAAAAAAATAGAGGATCCAGTCTTAGTTTCCATAGAATAAATGGGGTGATTGATTGGTTGGGATTTGTTATTGACCATGCATTTGAGCAATACTTCCCTGTACAACCTCCTATCTTGACCAAAAACATGGATAGTGGCATATGACATATCTATTTACAAAGTCCCTTTCAACTTTGCAGCCCATGATCTAGACAACATCATGCCAAACTTAGGAGGGATATCAACAACCACTACATCCATGCCATATTTTTTGCTGGAATTTGAGCCAAGGATACCACCATATCTTTGATTAATCCCAGGCACTTTACCTTCCTTGAATCAAAGGAGAAAATATCTTTGTAAGACCTTGTAATGTCCATGACCACTTTGGGCATCAAGTTATGGGATGCTCCTGAATCCAACATAACATTGTGCAGAGTCATATCATGGATCTTTAGACTAACATAGAAAGGGGGGACCTCATCAACATCACTATTTTCTTCTACACGTGGGCTGAACAAGATGGCAGGATGATCATATTGTATGTCCAGAGTATCAGAAGTTTCTTCCATCTTGAGCATCTTGATGATTTGATTTCTATATTCACTGTTATTTATCAACTCATTGAATGGTACAAATATTTTAATCTTGGTCATCTCACTTTAAAAATTAAAAGAAGATGAGGTTTTCTCTACCTCTTTGATGACTGTGTCCTTTCTTGTTTTGGGTACTTTCTTTTGAGGTTCTTCCTTCTACTTTCCTTTCTCCACAACATCTTTTGCAACATAGTCCTTTTTAGGCTAACTTGAAGAAGGTATATTACTTTGAGCTTCTTTGGTGGGATTTTCCTCTGGAGGATTTATTTTCAGAGGATTTCCTTTTGGAGGATTTGCAGGAACTTTTTGGTTTCGTAGATTATATTGTTTCTAGAATTGCATGATGGCGTTCTACAACCCTGTTTGGTAATCTTCCCTTTCTACTAACAACCTTTCCTCATTTTCCTGCATGAAGATTTCATTGGCATCCATGAACTGTTCATGTTCTTCTTTATTCAAAAACACCTATGTTTCATTAACATCATAACAATTCATATTGTCTTCAAAGGTTCCATCGAAATTTTCATTTACATAATTATTTTGAATGGGAGGTCTCATCTGTTGATCACCCTGGTTCCTTTGATCTCTTTGTCTGATCTGTGGAATTGTTGGTCTCCTTTTGTTTTTGAGTGGAACATCAACTTGTTCTCTTGTGTTAGGCTTATTGTCTAAAGACATCCTCTCCATCAGTTTCTCTATGGTATTCATCATCATTTCAAACCTCTCTTTTGATGACCATGAGGTTGAAGGTTGTGCTTTATCTTGAACTTTGTTCATGTCCTTGTCAGAGTTTGATTTGATCTTTCCTGAGGCAATTAGATTTACTTCAACTTATATTACATCACTCATCATATCATCTAATGAGGTAGATCTTCTTTCCCTCAACATGAAAGCAAAATCACTTTCAAAGGAATCAACACATCTAAGTTGAGCAACTCTAGGAGGGGGTTTCACTTCAGTAGGAATTGAATTATAAACTTTGATAAATCTTGCTAAAAACTCCTACACTGTTTCATCAGGTGACCTTCCCATGTTGTTATACTGGGTTAACAATTGAAGGGTTTTTTTTTTGTCACCCCACTTTGCAAGAAAACTGGTTTCAAAGGCCTCAAAATTTTGGATACTTGCTGCTGGGAGAGATCTAAACCACTTTCTGACTTCTCCTGCAAGACTTTGTGCAAACAACCTCATTTTTGCATCTTCAAAATGCACTTCTTCTAGGTCTATAAAATCATTAAATCAGTCTAGGTGTTTTTGGGATGACACATTGCCTTCAACATCATACAACTTAATCCTATGATTATATTCTGGGGGAAAATCATGTAACTGAGCAGGTAAAACAAGAGGGGAAAACCTAGCTACCATGGATGCAGTAAGGACTTGAAGTGGCTGTTGGTTAGGGATCACAATAGGTTTAGCAGAGGCAACTAAAATTAAATATTGGAACCTCTTCTCATCAAAGATGATTTTGTTCATACAAGACTCAGATTTAGTTCTGAACAGAGTTTGCTCAAATTTCGAATCAAAATTAAGATATTCAATGCTTATCACTCCCTCTTTGGGAAATGATAGGTATCTGTCCAAATACACAACTGGGCTTACTGGATTTTCTTTTATTTTGAGTACAATTTTCTCAAGATCAGACACAGGGATTACTGCTTCTGGGTCTGGATTGCTCCTCGTATGAATTCTCTTGGGAGCCAGGGTTTCTAGCTCAAACTACTTGATGCTACTGGTCTCTTTATAATGGAGTCACTAGTGTAAATTTAGTCTCAACCAATAAGGTGTTTGATTCACTGTCACCCTCAGGAATCAAATCTGAAGCTTTAAGTCATTCTTTTCCCAGGGAAGATTTCACTTTCGATCCCCGACAACGACGCTAGAATGTTAACACTTTGTAAATTTGTTCAACTGATAAAACAAATGACAGAGGTAACCTACAAACTAACTTTAGAGCTAAGTACTATCCTGCTCAGCTCAGAGAGGTCTCTCTCATGTCACTTGGTGTTTCTTTGGAAATCAATGGCTAGGTTTAGTTTGTTTTTTGCTTTTTTTTATAAATTTGCTGGCAAGGAAGGGGGAGGACACTCAGGGCTATGGAGTTGAATTTCTGAAAAATAATAGGAACACTGTCTGGTCAGTAGAACTCTCCAGAGGATAAAGGCTAAATGAGACAATGAATCTGAGTTATAATTTGTAATTTGGAGAGTGTAAGAAGAAAGGAGAAAACAAGTAACTGCATCAGAGCATTAGTGAAATAAATTCTGAATTAGTTATGAATAAATTTACGCATTTTAAATTGCTTAATCCAAGAGAATCATAAGATGAATTTTGGGCCTTTAAACTATCCAATTTAAACAAAAGACAATGCTAATGGAATTAGAAACACAAGAAATACATACAAAGAGAGAATACAAAACTCATATCACCACCATTAGAATCTTTTCATGGAGACTTCAAAGACTTATGCACATGTATTCTATTCAAATCAAAAAATTACATTCTATGTTCAAAATAGCTAAATCGTGCCCTTGCACTTCTGCCAACCCTTAATACATTTGGAACTCCCAATATTTATACAAGTTTGAGTTCCTTTCGGTTTGAAATTGATTACAATGCTTGAAATGAAACGTTTCAGGTTCTGAAACTGATTACAATAATTGCAGATGACATTTTCGGTATTGGAACCGATTGTAATGATTAACAAGAAAAATGTTTCATGATCCAGCTTTAACTCTTATGGTGCTTCATCTCCCATCTTTGACACTTGTCCTGTTTTGGTCTCTTGTGTGATCTGCCATTTTCGGTAACACCTGGACATCATTTGCTGGACCCTGGAAAACTACACTTTGTTTTACCCAGCCGTACTATCTCCTTCCATTGCAAGTTAGAAGGGATATCGTAATCCATCATTTCTTTGATTAGGATCTCCAGGTCAATGCAAGAGGCATATGTCATGACTGGTAGTCCAATTTTCATTGTTTTGAATTGATTCAAAATCTCAAAATTTGTAATCAAAAGTTCAACCAGGGTTGCTCCTTTTGGGTTTTCCTCCAGGTTTTCAAATCTGGAGTGATCCATCTTGCATTGAGTGAGGCGAGAGTTGTATTCTTCCTGATCATACAATTTTCCTTTGCCATCCCAAAATGGTGGGAGGCCTTTAATAAACAATTCTTCAAACAGGTCCTTGAATTCTTGTACACTCTACTCCATCTTTGTTTCTTTGATTTGGACTGATTTCAACAAGTTATGTTTAGCAATAACCATCCTAGCCTAGATGATCAATGTAGTTCTATCTTTGACCCCAATGCTCTGAAGTTCTGCAGTAGGGATGGATTTTAGTAGGTTTATGGCATTTTGGGCCCACTCTAATGGTTTCTTTTCTAAAGTCTCATTTACCACAGTGCACCTGCTTCTGGCTGTGATGGCCATGTTGTCCTTATCATTGATGAAATTCAAATATGCTCTGAACTTGCCAACTTCAACAACTATGGAATCCTAGATGATTTGCTTGGCTCCCTACAACAGTCCTTTTCCTCTGAATCTTATTTTAAGCTTGTCTATCCTTTCTTGTAAGGATTGATTGTCTTTTTGAAATTGAGCCACTTTTTCATCCTTTTATTGCATCTATTTCTTCAATTTCTCTATGTCTTCCTTTAGTCCCTTGATTTCTCCTACCTTCAGGATAACTTGTGACATAGCCTGGACAATTCCTTTAGTGCTTGGACCAACTTCTGCATTAGGAGGTACAACTATAGCTATGTTCAACAATTTTGTCTATCCTTGTGACCAATTCACCTTCTTTTTATCTAGCTACAACACTTTATCTTTGTAGTTCAATGCCTCTTGATGAAATGCTTCTTTTTCCTGTTCCAGAGCAACCATATCTCATGTTTGTGGTGCTCAGTGGCTGACATTTTTAGTTTCTTTTTCAAGCTTTGAATTAATTTGTCTTTTTCAGATAATGAGGTTTTCACCCCTTGGGGACCTTCAGATTCCAATATTTTGACACGAGTCTACCAGGTTCTGCTTGATTCCTTTTCCTGCCTTAACTATTCTTCCAACTTCATCATATGGGATGACAGTTTTGAGTTCTTCAAGTTTAAACTTAATTAATCTGAATATAACATGTCACTGGTATGTCTATGAAATCTGACCTTGTCTAGAGCATTGATGTTGTCATACCTTATCTTGATCTCAACCACTTTGTCTTCATCTACAACTGCTATATTGAATGTCCTCTTCTTAATATTTCTCACCGTGAACAAAGAATATTTATGCTGGGAAGCCTTTTCTATCTCAGGGATTAAATATCACATTTCACCCAGAGCAATATTTCCTTTCTCAGCATACTATTTGGCGAAATATTCTTTAGATTGATACAGTACTTCGAATGTCTTGTAAAAAATGTATTTTCTACTGTGAAAAGTTCTGGAGCTGCCTTCACTTTGGAGTTTGCTTTCTTTTTCAACTTCAATAGTGCTAGTGCCACTCTCCACCATATCAAGATTTACCTGTTCTATGGGAATTTTCAATCTATGGGGACTATGTAATATTCATCTTCTTAGGAGCATTTCATGGATCATTGGTGCCCATGGCCTTTGAAATGATTCTCTTGTTGTAAACACTTGCCTTGGGGACTTTGAATATTAGTTTCTGAGGAGCTTGTTGTGTTTGAATTTTTTTCAAGGTTGCCTCCACTTGCTGCATTTGAGCTGGTTGCAAGACTGTTTTCATATCAACACAGACTTCAAGATTTTCTAGTTTATCAAAACCCTCAACATGTTCATGCTCATAAGGATCCTGTTTGTTCATCAACCTTCTCTTGGATATGATTTGGTGTGTGTCATACATTCTCCTATGTAGCTGTGCAAAACCAAAATCTTTGAGATTTTCCTGGATTTGAGATAGGCATGATCTAGCCTTGACAATGAAGGGTCCAATGATAAAAGGGAATTTGGGGTTGGAGGCTTTGTGAAATTTCAGGAAATGCTCTGTTTGCGATATGATTCTTTGCCTGATGAATTCAAGGGAAAAGACTCAGGGGGTCAGAAAAATAGGCAACAAGTAAGGGGATTCATGACAACCATAAACCCATATCACTATTCAATGCATGAATATTACCCAGTCCCCCACTCTGTTTTCTAGATTTCGCTGTAAATATCTCCTCATGTCATCCATAACTCTTGATAGGTTGGTTTTGAAAATAAAACTGTAAACCTTGGACACGAATTTGTTGATGAAAATGAGCAATGAAATCCTTTTGCATTCAATCGATATGAATGTTGCTTCAAGAAATTCTCTCTTATTGGTCTCTATGAAAATATTCAACAAATAGGTGTAATATCTGAAATGCCTTAGAGAGCTGAAATGTAACAACTGCTTATGGATGTTATCAACTATGTATTTATCAAAGCTGATACGAACTGACAGACCAGATTCTAACATAAAAAAGGTCAACAAGAATCGAGCATGACTTCGACTACATACTTGTTGTTATCTAGACCTAAAATCTGACTTAAAAAGGAACAAACCCACTGGACTTCAATAACCATTACACTTACATTCATGGGCAAAGACAGACTCTCTGAAAAATGCTCTGGTTTGACAATTGTCTGCAAGAATAGATCTTTGACTTCTGAGGGACACTCCCTGAAGACCTTAATTAGATTTTCTTCATCAAAAGGTTCAGACACTGTGGAGATAGACTCTGGTATGCTGAGGGCATCTCGAATTGATATACTCTCTACCATACATAGGACCTCGGACCCTTGTTTATTTAAGATGACTTTCTCTTCCTGTGAATACTTCTCTATGCACCAACCTATGAATTCAGGAAAAGGGAAAGTGACTTCGACTTCTCTATGCACCAACCTATGAATTCAGGAAAAGGGAAAGTGACTTCGACAACATAAGGGACTAGAACGGCCTGAAATGCCTCAAGGAATGGTATTTGTTTCCCTACAGTATCGGGAAAATTACTTACGGACATAGAGATGGGTGAAACCGTGATTTCTATGTCGAACACGTCTGAATCTAGGTCAATTAGGGATTCTTCATTTGGCATAGGGTATTTCTCTGTCACTGACATTATGATAGGGTCCATGGAGACAATGAAAAATACCTGGAAATAAGCAAAAATGGCGTGAAAATCGGCGTACTGTTGAGCTGCAGTTGAATGATGGTGGTTGCGCCAACTTTCAAACGTTCCAATATTTTGAAAAATAATAAAATAAATGACAAGTGCCCTTCATATACTTTTTCGATTTTGGGGGCACGAGAAAGTTGTTTGGGGCAACCCGCTATTTGCCCTGAACTGTACCCAGTGGCACCACGTGGTCCTGACTGAAAACCATGCTTTAGTTTTTGGCTTTCTCTCGGGAATTATCATGGCCC
>CBVK0100809664.1:0-28856 GCA_900067695.1 Picea abies
TGCAGACTGAGTTTGAGATGTCCATGATAGGAGAACTGTCATATTTTCTTAGCCTACGAATCAATCAGAGTTCTGCAGGGATATTTATCTCTCAAGAACAATGTTTGAAAGAGATGTTAAAAAGGTTTCATATGGAAGATTCCTCTCCTGTTAGTACACCTATGGTGGTTGGCTGCAAGTTGAGTAAATATGATATCTCACCTGATGTTGATCAAAGAACATATCTCTCAATGATTGACAGTCTTCTGTACATCACAACATCCCATCCTGATATAATGCAGGCTATTGGAATGGTAGGTTGTTATCAGTCTGCCCCTAAACAAAGTCACTTAGAAGCTGTCAAGAGAATCTTCAAATATTTGAAGGGTACAATGACTTATGCTCTTTGATATCCTAGAAATCAAAACTTACAATTAACTTCATATTCAGTTGTTGATTGGGAAAATTGCTTGGATGAGAGAAAGAGCACTAGTGGAGGTGCATTCTTCTTAGGTGATTAGTTAGTAGCATGGCTTAGTAAAAAGAAGGGATCTATCTCATTATCAACTACAGAGGAAGAGTACATTGTTGCTGCTACTTGTTGCACTCAGATTTTATGGATGTTAAAAACTCTTTCAAATTTGAAGGTAACTTATACTGATCTAATTCCACTTCATTGTGATAACACCAGTGCCATTAGTATCTCAAATAATCTTGTTCTCCATTCAAATACGAAACATATCCCAATAAAGTATCATTTCTCAAAGATAAGATTACAAACAAAGTTGTTCAGTTGAATTATATTCCAACCACAGAGAAAATTGTCGACATCTTTACTAAACCCCTAGCCAAGACACCATTTGAATATCTCTGTCAGAAGTTGGGTGTCATCCCTTCTCTCACCTAAGATATTCCATCCTGTCAGGGGGAGTTTGTGTTGGTTGAATATCTGATACCTCCGAAGAGTACTGCAACAACTCAGGGGGAGCATGTTTTCTTTAACATTGATGTCAAAGAAGGAGAAAATGTGTTCTGTAGAGGCGTGGATGCATGGATGCTACAGTTGGGATCCAAGTAGAACAATGCAGTCATTTAGGGTTTCCATCAATGCCAAAGGGGGAGATTGTTGGTGTGTTTACAGTTGGGAGTGCTCTTGTCATTGATGTAAAGAACAACAATGACGACACAAAAGAGCAAGATCGAGAAGCTCGGGAGGAATAGCGTGAGTGTGCATCGATGGAAAACATGAAAGGATAGAATAGTATGTAGGAACAACAAATATCAGAAGAGATAGCGCTTTGCACCTTCCAGATGTGCAGTCGAGGTCCAAGAGAAGGACTCACAGAAGGTTCAAAGGTTGAGGCCTTTGGCACTTAGAAATTCTTCCAAGATGGGAGGAATGATGCGCAGATGAGGAGATCAGATCCCAGTTGTTAGATCTGAATGCGTAGACCAACAGTCGTTGGATCATAAGGAAAGTGCACGAAACAAGTTCCGAATTCATCAGAATCGTCCATTGTTAGAGATGACAGGTGGTGAAAGAACATCATTTCACTGACTGAAAGGTCAAAGGAAGGAGGTGCTTTAAGCCCTCGAACTTGCGATATAAGAAGTCATGAAATGACCTGAGCCGTAGAATCTAGAATATATGTGGCAAAATATCATCATTTCACTGACTGAAAGTTCAAAGGGAGGAGGTTCTCTAACCCCTTGAACTTGCAATATGCAAGGTTGTGAAATGATCCTGGATGTTGGAGCTAGATGACACGTGGCGAGCGATCAACATTTTGCTGACTTGTGAGTTGGAGAAGTCAAAGGTGAGTGTTGTGGAAACTCGCGATATGCGAGGTCGCAGAATGATCTGGGTCATTGGATCTAGAGGACATGTCGTGGGAGATTAACATTTAGCTGACTCGCAAATCAGGAAAGTCAAAGGCAGAGTTGTAGGAACTCATGAAGTGTGAGGTCACGACATGATCATAGTCGTTGGATCACAAAGGGCTATGGACTGTTGATCTAGAGAGAGAAGCGCTCGAATGTTTGGCCCGTGGTCATAGCCAAGGTCACATAGTCGAAGGATGAAGGGAGGATCTAGTGCTACTAAGCTCCATTTCATATTTCGCAAGTTGAGAGATATAAGAAAACTCATAGCAGGATTTTGAGATATGTGAAGTCACGAAGAACTCCTCTTGCTTGGCCCCTAGTCACAACTAGTGTTCATATGAGAGGAAGGAGCTAGCAGTTAAGCTTTATTTCATAGATCAGAAGTTGGAATAATCAAAGTTGGCTCATGCGCAAACACCCGACATGAAAACTCGCGATATTGATCGCAGTCGTCGATCAGAGGGTGAGATCTCGACCATTGATCTGATACAAAGAGCTCTTTGAATAAGCACTTGGTCATAGCTTGTGGTCATGTGAGAGGAAGTATCTACTCCAACTAAGCTCCATTTTGGATTTCACGACTTAGGAGAGTCGAGATGCCGCATACCAAGATCCCCGAGGTCGTGAGTCACAAAGCACCTTTTGAATAGACGTTTGGTCACCGTCGAAGGCCACATGAAGGAAGGGGCTTAGAAGCCAAAGAAGCCAAACGTGACTGTTTGAAATGGCCAGAACACAGTGATGAAATTGACCAAACAACTTGAGGAGCTGGAAGGTGATCACTAGAGGAGCTGAAGAGTTCTGAGGTAACTGCCAGTGGAATGAAGACTGTTCATAGAGGCGATTGACAAATGGAAAAGTGTTGAAGCCTGTAACTGCAACGGAGAGGATGAGATCGATTGTGACAGAAAAAATGAAGAGTCTCGACTGCCAGAGAGTCTAAGGAATCTCAAAATAATGCCCAGTGATGATGAACGCATGGGTGTAACTGCCAAAGAAGACGATGGGTTTCATGGACAATCTGGAAAAGTACTTGGCATGATAAATATGCGTTGAACAGAGATGCAGAGGTTGCTTCTGCAGAGAGTTACTCATGCGAGTAAAAGAGGTTGTTTACAACTGCTGAATAGTATAGAAGATGCATAGCACATGGAACATAAATGTATATCTGAGAAATAAAGAGGTAGCCGAGGTACGCAAGCTAAGACAAAGAAGAAAAATAGAAAGCTCAAAGAAGAATGCAAGCAGGAAGACACTGATGCAGACAGAGAATATAAGTGCAATAGGACAGTGATGAGACTAGTAAGCTATTGATAAACATTGTATCACTGTAATAATTTTCATTAATGAAGTTTAATATTTCAAGGTGGTTGGGAGGTTCTAGGGAGGATTGGTGTTCTCAAAGTTTCAAGTGGGTTCTTGAACACAAGGAGTTGTAGCTTCCATCTGGTTGCAGCCAGAAAAACCAGGGTGGTAGGGTGGTGCAAGGGAGAATTGTTGTTCTCTGTTATATAGGTTGTTTCCTATCTGACCGGAAGTTGGTGATTCCATCCAGTTGGTGTCGGAACACTTAGGGAGTTGGTGCTTCCTTCTAGCGGGTGCTAGAGAATCTAGAGAGTTGGTGCTCTCAGCAAGTAGCGGCTTGCAAAACAAAGGTGGTAGCCTCATTATGAGTTGGTGCTCATAAGAATGATAATGTACAAAAAATAATTATCATATCAATAAGAAGAGGTTTTCTCCCTTTATGGCTTTCCTCAGGAAATATCTGTCTCTGTATATTTCATGTGTGTGATTGATGTTGAATATTCTATTGTTGCATTATTGTGATTGTCATTGAGTGTTCTGTAAAGAGTTTAAATGGGTATAATTGTTTAAGCACAACAACAAATGATTCACCCCCTCACTCTCAGTTGTCCAACAATGCAAAATATAGATCATACCATACATAATAAACCATACCTCTCAACCTGTAGCTTACCTGATGGATTTGATCTTCTGAACTTCAATTTTCTCAATAGATTCATGCCCCGTGCTTTGTAAACTCACGGATGTTCATGCCCCACTTCTACTGCAACTTGAGGATTTCATTGCTTCTCTATGCATTTTTTTTTTCCTTCACTGAACCCTTCGTATTTCCGCTCTACTTTTAGTCTGCAACTTGCGAATGTTTGCGCTCTTCCTTCACAGCAACTCATAGATAACTTCAGGAAAACCCTAGAAAAATAAGCTCAACTTCCTCCTTTCAGTTTTTACAACTTCTCTCTTCATTGAACTTCGCTACCTCATAATCACTGCTTCAGATCTGTCAATGTACCTTCTCATAACACTTTAAAACAAATATATTCGATGTGCCTAATAGGTGTTAATAAGAGTCTCTTGAAGTCTTATTTATAATTTTAAAGTGACTTCCTTTAGGGGCTATCTTGTAAATATTTTACCCCTTTTCCTTATTTTAGGGCTAAACCGCACTCTCTTGTTGTAACCACTTTACCCTTAATAAATGACCCGTAACTTCTTGTTGACCTTCTAGGGGATTCTATATCATTCTTCGGGGTCCTCCAACTTAACAAGGACATAACCCCTCAACTGTGAGGAACCATGTGACATACTGCATATCATAAAAAATGACATGATACGTACTATCCATCAAATAATGAGTTATCAACATTTACACTGGAATTCATGTCATTTTTCCTTAATCTACTAAGGGTTTCATAACCATACCTTTGGGGCTTCTTGACCACTTCAAGGGTTGACATCAATGACAACCAATCTTTCAATATGTGTCTTGTCACAATCAATCAGTTTAATAGTTTGGTTCATGTGACCTATATATTTCAGATCCCATTTAAGTACAAACATAAATTAATGATCATCTCCTTGTCCTTATCATCACTTAAACCTCACACATAGTTTCTATGAAAAGTTTTGAACTTTAATGATAATCTCTTTTTCCTTATCCTCACTTGAGCCTCACACATAGTTTCGCTGAAAAGTTTTGAACTTTATCAATGTCGAGCTTGTTCTTGTACGAAAGTGAATTTCAAACATCGCCCTTCATGTAAGGATATATTTAAAATATTGAACGTTGGGTTTTGGGAATGTCGACAATGTAAGGATATTTTTAAAATATTGAACGTTGGGTTTTGGGAATGCCAACAATGTAACTGAAGTACAATTATCCTCCTCATGTGTATTCTCATTTTCATCCCTTGAAAAATGTGGCCGCTAATATCCACCCCGCCATGCAATATTATATTGAATGGTGTGGTAGTGTCTTTACACTGTTGGTTGGTGGTGTAGAGGGTGTCCAATCTGAAGTTTCAGATCATCAGAGAGTCTCTACACCACATGTCACAAAATTCAATGTTTCCTAGCAAGGTGGTGAGAGTCTCAATTATATATATATATTGGAAATTTTGTTGTAAGTTTGTTTTTAATAATAAGGATAATTATGGACAAATTAGGTAAATATGCATCTCCTTACAAGAGGGGTATTACTGATTAGAAATGCCAAATTGTTAAATCATACTATTTATTCTAATTTCATAGGTGTTTTAGTATCCTAGAAAGAGAATATGATACTCATTGTATATATTTTTTTGTCTTTTTAACATGATGTAATTTTAAATATTTTAAAAAATATATCATATATAATATAGAAGTTAAAATTTGATTTCTCAACAATGAAATAAATTAAAATAATCAATTTAAATTTAAAATTAAAATTAAGTTGATGATGACGACGATGATGATTAATTTCCACTATACCAATTGATTTATTGCACCTTAAGAATGTAAGATATTACTTCAATTTCTTTAAAATTTTATTTCTATTCTCAAAAAGCATTGAAATATATCACCATAGTTTTGATGATTGAGGAGGTTAGGAAGGTCAGTAATGTGGCAGATATTTTTAAATTGGGATCTAATATGGGTATTGGGTTCTTCTACCCACTTAGTGTCACAAAGGTGATAGATTCTCTCATCCCATGGTGTTTTGGGTGCTGTCCAACATTGATTTTAGCAATGTTGATTTTCTTCTTTAGCACTTTTAATATAAATTATAATTATTCTATTATTTTTTATTTTCTAAATATTTTAAAAATATCAAAACTTTTGAAATATTTTATTAAAGATACGAATAATATATTATTTCTTTTATACAAATGTGATTATTAATTATTGTTGGTTTTTTTAATTTATTTTTAATGTTAAGAGACTTAAACAATTTAATTAAATTTTTGATAAATTTGTTCCATAAATACCAATGAACTCAAGGTTGGTTTCCTTTTTTTATTTAACATGTGTTTTACATACCAAATTGGTCTCAATGGATTCTAATATGATACTTTACTTTAGCCTTTTATGTCCAAATGCATTCTTTTGTATTGTGTTTCCCTATTGTTAGGAGATAAACAAATAGATTTTTGACTAATTTCGAAATTAACATGTGCACATGTTCCATCTCTCTATAGTCCAAATTCCATCCAATTATGATTTCATATGGCAATGATATGGGAGAAATACCATCAATCCCACCTTCCAGTGTCCTCTTGATTATGCATATGTTATGTGGCATTAGCCCTTTTTATTTGTTGTTGTTTTATTGGGATGAACTTGGTTAAAGGGGATAAAGTTGATTGTATTGATATTTGAATGTCAGTGACCAATTTAAGAGTCTTTTGGTCCGAACAAAGCTATTTTATGGAGAAAATGAAGAAGCTTCCTACTTCCGCCTTGAGATGAATTACCCTAATTCTCTATGGAAGTGGAATAAATCGTACTCTCTCTAGACTCAATCTACCAAGAAGCACTTCTTCTTGAAATGTTTGACTCATTGTGTAACACCCCTGCTACTAAATCCAACAAAAGTTTCTGACACCCATTTAAACTAAATGCATATGACAAGAAAAAAACTTATGCAACTATAAAAAATATTTAAAAACATGAATGTAGTTTATTAAACATTCACAATAGCCATTAATTCATTCAAAAATCAGAGTATACACACACAACAACTAAAACACATGGATAAAAATAGTGAATATAGATAAAATACTTAATGTGTTAAGAAAATGTGCAACCAACTGTAGAGGAGGGACATTCTACCCAACCATAGACTTGCTGCTCCAAATATCAACAAGTGACACTTGAGTTGGGGCTAGGAATCCACAAGAAATGGTGTCTTTATTGTCTAGTCGCAACCCAAAATAACCCATATCAAGATAATTTTCCTACAACTATCCCTATATACCATATCCATTCCCCTTCAATCTATACAATCCAAGGAATAAGATCCCCCTTCTTTGCATGCAGTCCCTTGAGCCATCCCACTTCCCTCCGGGGATTCAACACATGTTGGTTAGGAATCTCTCTTGTTGGGGAATCTAGGGACTTACAACTGCAACTCATTTTCTCTATGGTAATTTATTATATATAAATCTCTTCTATAGGCCTAAAATATTTCCTCTTCATGCAATTACAACTACAACAAGTTTCCCACAAACCCCACTATGGTTGTCTTCAAGCTCCAATAGTCACTCCTCTCTGGCTATCCCCAAAAAGTGGTTGTAAAAACTATCTACAATACCCATTCAAATTTCCCTTTTACCCATGTACATTGACTCTCACACTCCCTAATGTTTATTATACTCAGACCCATGCTCTCAATAACTTATGTGAGGTGAATTTTCACACCAACCCTCTTACATGCATTCAATGATTGAGACTTTTATACACTCAAAAGGAAAATAGAAGGTTCATACAAAATAATAATTTTAGGAAAGTGGGTTGGGATTAATACACATGAATAATCCACCCCTTAGACCCCCCTCTGTTGTGGAAACTTAAGCCCCATGACTCCATTCATGTCTGTCTATAGCCGATGATACATTTTATTTCATTATTTTTATATACAATGTTTATGTATTACATTTCTTTGGATCATGAAAGTACATTGTATTTACATTACATCATTAAACTGAGGATTAAAAATGGGGATGTTAGATTCCCCTCCCCATACAATTTGCACCATCCTTGGTGCACAACATCGTGGCAGTACATTGTATTTGCATTACATCATTAAACCGGGGATTAAAAATGGGGATGTTAGATTCCCCTGCCCCTACAATTTGCACCATCCTTGGTGCACAACATCATACTAGTATACATGTACATAATTTTACATCACAATACTTGATACTTTTGCAAGTTCACAACTCATACACCAATTCCAACCAACAATCTCTTGTTCCCCTCAACCTGCACAACCTAAGGAAGTGTACCCTCTTCTCTGCACCATAGTCTCTCGGGATGTACCACTTCCCTTTCAGGGCTCCATCACAAGTCATAAAGGAAGTCTCTGATTTGTGTCTTTAGGAACTCCTATGTCCAAATTGGAGCATTGCACACTAATATACAAATGTACATTCAACTTTCTTCAAAATTTTCAAAACAATTATGAGTACTCTCATATTGTCTCCTTGTGTGTTCATGTGGCATCTTTAGGACCGTAGTAGGTCCATTCGACCTTTACCATGCGGATGGATTTTTTCTTAAGAACTTTGAATTTGTAGTCCATGATGCGCACTGGCTCCACCCAAAATCCCCCTTCATGCTCCACCTATATCACAGTCTAGTCAATCACATGGTTAGGATCAACCACATATTTCTTCAATAAAGACACATGAAACACATTATGAATTCGCATGGATGCAGGCAATGCAAGCATGCATTAAAATGGGAGTATCTTCTATAGAACTTCAAACAACCTACATTATCTTGTTGCCAACTTTGGGAAACTTCTCAATCTTAGCGAGCTCATTTTATCCTTTGCTTTTAAAAACACATGCTTGCCCACTTTGAATTCTTTATATGTCCTAATTTTATTTGCATAACTCATTTTCCTATCTTGTGCAACCTTTAAATTTTGTATGATGTTTACCATCTTCTCTTACATTTCCCTTAGCAATTATGGCCCAATAACTACTCTATTTTATGGGTTATCCCAGCTCACTGGCATGTTGCATTTCCTTCTATACAAGGCTTCAAAATGGCTCATCTTCAATGATTCTTGATACCCATTATTGTAAGAAAATTCAACCAAATGAAAATAGTCTTCCCACTTGGAAGGTTTGTCCATTACATACATTCTCAACATATCTTCAATTATCTTGTTGGTCCTCTATGTCTGCCCATCTAACTCTGGATAATATGTTGTATTGAAATTCAAATTAGTCCCAAACCCCTTAAACACCACCTTCCAAAAATTAGAAGTGAAAATGGGATCTCTGTCTGACACTATTTCATTAGGCACACCATGTAGCTTGGAAATTTCCTTCATGTAAATCTATGCAATATGAACAATACATGTTAATGGTTGCAACATGCATTTCTTGCACCCTCCTTCTAAGTGCATCAACCATTTTATTCTCTTTTCCCTTGATGTGTGAAGTCATATTCACTAAATAAATTCCATGCATCTAGTTTGTTTGGCGTTTAGCGTTGGATTCTCAAACAAGTGTTTTAGACAACTATGATCTGTCTCCAGCTCAAATTTTCTTCCCATGAGATAATTCCTCCACATTTTTAAGGCATGAACTATGGATGCCAACTCCAATTCATGGGTAGCATAATTTCTTTCATGCTCATCAATATTTATTGACTCATAACATATGGCATGCCCATTTTGTGTAAGGATTCCACCAAGCCCTTCCTTGCATGCATCTATGCAAACAACAAAATGTTCATCTATATCCACAAATTTTAAAGTAGGTGCACTGGTCAACAACTCCTTCAGGTGATAGAAACTTTTCTCACATTTGGCAGTCCATTCAAAATTTGTTCCTTTCTTTTGCAGTGAAGTGATTGGATGTGGGACCTTGGAGAAACCTTCAAGTAATCTGCTATAGTATCCAGTGAGTCCCATAAAATACCTCAGTTATGAAAAATTATTTGTTGTTAGCCAACTTTTGATTTCTCCATTATTCTCAGGGTCCACCACTATGCCCTCCTCTAAGATGATGTGGCACAAATAAATGATTTTCCTTTGATAGAAAGTGCACTTGCTTAACTTGACAAACAATTGTTTCTCTCTCAACACCTGTAGCACCATCCTCAAATGCTTCTCATGCTCCACTTGTATCTTGGATTATATAAGAATATCATCCAAGAAGACAATGACGAATTTGTCTCGGTAATACACTCCATTCATTAGACACATAAAATTATCTAGTTCATTTGTCAATTCAAATGGCACCACCACAAACTCATAATGGACATACCTTGTGATGGGTGTTATATATGTACTAAAAACAAACTAAAAACCCTCAATTAAATTGTCAACCCAGGGTAAGTAAACTTAGAGTTGTAGAAAAATATATGCCAAAGGTAGAAGGGCTGGTAGTAGTATAGTCTAACTAAGGAAGGGGCTATCTAAAGGCTAATCTATTCAAGCGAAGCTATCTAATGGGCAAACCCTACTAAGAAAATTGAAACTATGTAACTTAAGTACTTTTGGGCCAAGGATCGACAAATAGTTCTAGGAAAGCAAGTAAAAACCCTATGTAAAGAAAAATAGTTCATAACAATAAGCAAAAGCAACTATTAAGCATAACAATAAGAAAATAACAAAAGAAAACTACTTTAACTTGCTAACCTAAATTCAATGAGCAACTACCCTATGAAAGCAAGTAAATAAACAAGCCGACAACTATTCTATTTTAAAGGAAGTAAACAAGACAACTAGCTAACCTATTAAAGCAAGTGAACAAGTAAGCAAAACAACTAGCTAACCTATTAAAGCAAGTAAACAACTAACTACTCTAAGATAACTTCTACTGCAAGTAATCTAATAAAAAATTCTCATTGAACAACTATCTAGCCTAAGAGGCAAGTGGACTATATTCTTAATTCAAACTTCAAAACTATTTCTAATTCATGAAAGGAAATCTATTTAATTGAAAGCAAGAAAGATTAACAACTAACCTTTAATCTATGATAAGAAAATTCTTCTTTAATATATCAAAATAGAAGACTATCTATCCTACAGCAGCAATAAAACTACCCTCTAAGCTATGAAATCAAGAAACTATATCTTCTGATCTATAAAAGAAAGAAACTATATCTTTTAACCTATGAAAGCAAGAAAACTATCTTTTAACCTATGAAAACAGGAAAACTATCTTTTAACTTATGAAAACTCAAATATAGTGTTGGTGGTTGTGTGAATGTCTTCGGTGTCTTATAATATCTCGATGGAACTTGACAACAAAGGATAATTCAAGTGGTATAAACTCAACACTGATCTCAATAGCAAAGTGAAAGGTATGGATTAAACAATCTAATGAGAATTTAGCCATGGAAGAAACAATGTAAATTACCCTGCATATTCATTTATTAACCATCAACAATATAACGAGATCATAATTGTACTTCTACACTATGTAAGCAAAATTCATACTTAAACTCAAGCATTAACTAAGAATTGTAATTGCAATTTAATTCTAGGAAAGAAAATACATAAAGTGAAACTATACTACATCTATCTTAACAATTCAAAATACGATGAGGAAAATGCTTGAAAACATAATTAAAACATGACATATAAAAATAAAACTAATGCATGTATTGACTAATGACTGGTTAAGAAAATTCTACAATTAAAAAGACTGAAATTAACTCTATCCATCCACTGAAACCTTGTTTAAAAGAAGCATAAAATACAACTATGTTCTACTCTGTTTTAATTCTCATTTTAAATCAAATTTCAAAAGCATGAATGAAACACAATCTAACATCTAATCGCACACGGGGTTAGTAGATGAATTTGCAAATTCATCTCTATCGATCAAATCAATGCATATTAACACACGCCTTTATACTAACCTGCAAAAGAGCAAAACCATTAAACTACAACAACAAAATATATAGCAAAAGAAAGATAGTGATACATGTACAGGAAATGAAAAAGAGAGATGTCTAAGCTATGAAATGTACAAACAACACATGGATAGTTACCAGACTGTTGGTGCCCCCCCCCCAGCAGGTCGTGGTTACTTCTCAAATGCACACCACGAGCTCAACAAAATGAATTCACCATTAAAATGCATAAACACAGTTTTATATAACTTCGGCAATGGAAAATGGCAAAAATAAGAGAGAGTCATGTTTTTCTCCAATACACTACTCCTATTGCTTCTTTTTTTATTGTCTGACCATCCTAGTGGTATTTATAAGTTTACATACTAAGTGGTCGACCACAGGAGGGTCAAACCACTTCTAATTTCTGCAATTTACATTAAATGATGCCCCAACTGCTGAAATAGAGTGAGCCAATAATTGCCTTAGTTAACAACCAAAATTGAGTTGTCGGGAGTTCACTAGCTGGAGGGGGAAAGCATGAAAAAAACCCATGTTCCCAATTCACCCATCACTAGCTGCCAATAACATAACCGCCAATTCACCCAGCGTTTTGTGTCAGACGCGATGTTGGACGCAGTGCCAGATCATGTACTAGATCGAGTGATGGAATGAGTACCAGATCGAGTGCCAGAAGCAAAAACGTGATGTATTTTTTCCCTGTACACCAAAAAACGTGAATCAGATCCTTGAAAGCATAAAAACATGATGAATTATACTCAATATTATCATCAAACATGAATCATACGTACTTAGTGTAGATCATACCGTTTTAGCATAAAATTCTTCAAAAAGCTCCTTCAAAACATGAACAATACATATGTACATTCGGAAAAAAGTGTCTAATAACTGTCATAAATTGATCATATCTCGGGCCTAACACCTTGTCTGAAATTATATATTGTTGGTGTCTTCTTCTCTGATTCCCACCTGATGGTAACTTGACCTCATGTCAATATTGAAAAATATCCTTACTATCTTTAGTTGATAAAAAATATCATTGATCCACAATATAGGGTACTTGTTCTTTATAGTAACCTTATTAAGTTGTCTGAAGTCAATACAAAACCTCATAGTTCCATCCTTTTTCTTCACAAAGAGCACTCTAGCACCCCAAGGTGAGACACTTGGGAATATGTACCCCTTCTTCAACAATTCTTCTAGTTTCATTTGCAATTCCTTAAGCTCTGGTGTGCTCATTATATTGGGATTTTTGGACACTGGGGAAGCTTCTAGCATTAATTCAATAGAGAAGTCAATATCTCTTTTTGGTGGAAATCTTAGAAATTCCCCAAATACATATTTATATTCCTTCAGAATTGGATAGTCTTTGAGACTTGGCTCCTTATCCTTTGTTAGCTCTTCCATATGGATTGCATATACCTAGCACCCTTTTCTAAAAATTCTTTTCAGTTGTAATGATGAAATATCTCTAACACATATAGGTCTTGGAATACCTTGCACTATCCTTGAGTTCCCTTCTTCATCAGGGCATGTGAAAGCCTTTTTTTAGTAATCTAGGATAGAACAATGCTTGTCCAATAAATCCAAACCAATTAATCGATCATATGACCCAAGTGGTATGATGTTTAAATATTCCTTACTGCTAACTCCACTCATGTTCACTAGGCAATCCTTGACAATTTCACTATTTTTTCTCTTGGTTCCACTGGCTAACTTAACCAACCAAGACGTTTCAATTCTTACATCTATGACTAGCTCTAGAATCAATCAAAATAGCTATGGTCTAATTATCAATCTTACCTTCTACCTCAATCATTTGGGATTGGTATTCTTCTTGTCTGTTATCAAGGGATACATAAATCCTTGGCATGCTCCTATCCATGTCATCCATTGTATCAAATTCCTCAAGGTTATGCAAAACCCTCATCCTTTCTCCCTCATGAGGACAATCCTTATACAAGTGGTCTCCTTCACATCCCCAATACTTTATGGGATACAACCTTGGCCTTTTTCCCAATAAATCTCTCATTTTATGTTCACCTTGTGCTAGCTGACCTTGTTGATATGCTTGAGAGTTGTTTCTAACAAAAAAAGGATTGAATCCCTTCTTTCAATAATCCATATTGAATCTCTTCTTGTCATCCCAATCCTTTTGGAAATATGGCTTTCCTTTTTTCTTCTCATACAAATACTTAGTCTTCACAATGGCTTCTTCCAAAGTTCTAGGCTCAACAAATTGGATTTTATATTTGTAAAATGATGGAAACCCACTCAAGAAACTCTGTATTTTCACCTTCTCATCCCTAATGAAGTCCACATAGCTCATAATCTTCAGGAAGTTATTCTCATACTCCTCCATAGTCATATTTCCTATCTTGAGCTCAAAGAATTCTTGCATCTTCTTGGCATAGTAATTCTTTGACAAGCACTGTTGTTGGAAATATCTCTTTAATATCTTCTGGGAAATTCTCTTTTGATCAATATTCTTGACCTTCTTCAGCTGGTCCCACCACATGGAAGCCTTCCCCTGAATATGATATATGGAAACCCTTGCCTCCAGGTTTGATGAGTAATTATGAAGCTCGAAATATTTTCTCATGCCCAAAACCAGGCTTCAACATCTTCTCCATTCCTATGCTCTCCATTAAATCATGGTGGCTTGATCTTCTTGAGATCTCCTTGCAAAATATTTGACTTATGCCTCCTCCTCTGATTTCTGACATGGGGCACACTTGGGCTGCTTTCTCACCCTGAACATGCATGTTCTCTTCTGGTCGAGTGTCCTAGTGAATGATCAGGTTTACTAACACTCCTTGATTTCCTAGATCACCCATGGTCATTCCTCCTATCCTGAGACTTGGATGTTGCTATTTACCTTTCACTGGATGCTTGTTTAGTGTCGGGATATGTATTGACGTTTCATTGCAACATATTCAAACTTTGTAGCATCTATGTGTTAATTTGATTATGCCCCTCTTGAGATCTTATCAACCTTTCATTGTCTTATCTATAGGTCTATGCTTCTTTCTGCAAACTTTTCATAGCCTCAACTAGCTCCATTGGCTCCACCCTACTTCTACATCCATTGGACTTATTCTCTGCATTTCCTAATGTGTAAACCTTGAATCTCATCTTCATGGTTGTAAGATACTTGGGCATCGCTCATATCTCTAGTACTCATATAGGAACCAAATTGATTTTCTCGTTTCTCTAATTCTGCAAGAAATGTGCATGCAACAATTATTGTTATAATTATGCATATTGTAAAATTGTTATTAATTAAGCTACAAGCCCTTATTTTCCTTCATGTTTTGAAGAAAAATGATAAACTAATCAACATTCTAAGCTTTCAAACACATTCCCTTCTAAATTATCTCTATCATGACTGTACTTATGTCTCAATATGATTTCTGATTTAAAATTTATGGCTCTCTAAAATCAACAGTTTCACCACCTTTTTGCACTTGCTTCACTGGTACCAACAATCTCAAGGGATAACTTATGCCTCTTATATAAATAAATATGGTGAAAACTAGGGAAATTTTTACATTGAGCGCTGATATTATTCTTGATTGTGAATACATAGAAACTTTTATATTAAGGATCTGATGCTCCATCCAACTTCTGAATCAATATAGATTTGACAACTTTTTCATTTTGCATTTCCTCTAGAATTGGAATTTTTAGCAGAAAATGACTATATCCCAAATGGAGCAAAATTGGAAAAAACATCCCTCAAGACAAACTTATCTAGATTGATGAGTAGGTAAAATGTCAACTAAATATTTTGTTTGGATTGGTGATTTGGGGTCCCTTTTCCTCTGAAGATTTCAAAAATCCCCCAAAATTTCCCAAGAATAGTGGATTTTTCCCTGTTTCAACATCTCCACTCCAAAATATTTTTCATTTTGCTAGATTCTCAATTGGGTATTTTCATGCCTACTTTTTGTTCTCCCTATTAAAATTTCACCTTTATTTGGGCCCCAGTTACTGAGCATGACCTAGATATTTAAAAACCATTATTTTACGTTTTCTAGAAAATAGAAGCAAAAACGGCCAAAGGTTGTCCCTAGAACATTTGTATCCTTTATCACTACAGACGTACCCTCTAATTTTCATCTAATGCTGAGTTTTTTTTCTCCTCTTATGGCCAAAACAAGTTTTTGGCTCCAGACTTTTTTTAAACTTGTCTATTTTCTCCTTCCCTTTCCTCCTTGTCTTCTTCTTCTCTCCTTGTCTCCTCCTCTTCTCTCTTTTTCTTTCTCTTCTCTTCTCTTGTCCTTCATTTCTTCATTATTTTCCCTATATTGGTGAGTTGGAAAATTTCTTCCATGTCGATACATGATCCTTTATCATCGATCAAAGATCTTTCTCTCTTGCTGATACACGCCCTTGATCAACAATCAAAGATATTTCTCTCTCTCCAATACACACCCTTTATCGACGATCAAATATGTTTCTCTCTCAACAATACACTCCCTTTATAGATGATCAAATATCTTATTTTCTCGTCGATACACTCTCTTTATGGACGATCAAATATATTTTCTTTCGCTAACATTTAGACGTCCAAAATACTTTTCTTTGTCGAAGTTTCGACACCTAAATATCTTTCCTTTGTCGATATTTCAACACCCAAAAGAATTTTCTTCACCGACATTTTGGCACCCAAAATACTTCTCTTCATTGACATTTTGGTTCCCAAATGTCTTTCCTTTGCCAATGTTTTAGTTCCCACAATAATTTTCTTTGTCGACGGTTTAGTGCCCAAAAGAATTTTATTTTTTGACGTTTTGGCACCCAAATGTATTTCCTTCACTGACATTCTATGTATCAGCCAAAAAGAAACTTTTTGACACTTAGTTGATTTTTTGCATTTTTGAGCTTGTCGCGACTATCGTAGAAAATGCCCAACTCGACCATCTAGGAAAAATTCAACCATTTAGGGGCCAAATTGACCCCCATAGACAACCATCACACACACACACACACACAATAAAAAACTTGGGACCTTGAACCCAATTCCTCATGTCAGGCAAAACCAAATTTTCACCCAACTCTACACACAGACTGAAGTTCTTCCCTACTGTAGTAGACCAGGAAAATCTTGGTGTTGCAACCAAAGCTCTGATACCACTCTGTAGCACCCCTACTACTAAAACCAACTAAATTTTATGATACATATTTAAACTAAACACATACAATAATATAAAAACATATGCAACTAGCATAAATATTTAAAAACATGAATGTAGTGTATTAAACATGCACAACAATCATTAATTCACAAAAAAATCAAAGTAAACAAACACAACAACTAAAACCCATGAATAAAAATAGTGAATAGAGATAAAACACTTATCTTGTTAAGAAAATATGCAATCAACTGCATAGGACATATGTTCGACCCAACCATTGTAACACCCCAGTTTTTTATACCTATGAACTAGAATGCGTTATGTGAATATGACTTAGGATGGTGAGCCGGTAAAATTGAAAAGGGGTTGGAGTGCCTAGAAAATGTAATACATCTATATGTATTATAAAATACATTGTTGGTTGCAAGATGGACAAGGAAAATATATAGGGGGATATGATTCCATGAGAGAGGGGGCTTAAGGGGCTAAGACTCCTATTGTATTTACCCATAATTGATTTTATGAAGAAAAGTGTTTACATGAGCTTCTTGGAAAGGTCATGTGGTTCTTGATTTCCAAGTAGTTATATAAACCACTCTTTGGGATGTTTTGGGGTTCAATTCCTTTCACTCTTTCTTTTGGGGGGGTTCACTTGCTCTTCTCCATTCACTCTTACACTCTCCTCATTCTTTCATACTTGGTTCCTCATTTTTGTTAATTCATGTTCTCTTGGTCTGAGCATGGAAATGAATGGTTGGAAGAGCAGGTCCATTGCTAGATGGTTGTAATAAATTATTGATCATTCCAGGTGGGAATCAATGCCTTTGGGCATGAGATTAATGGTAGTTCTTAAAGAACTATCCACAACTGAGAATCCTTGGAGTTTCCAATAGGGATATTTCCTGACCAACAACACTAGATCCTTGGACAAAAATGGAATAGCCTAAGGGATTTCATGACAGAGAAAGGGGTTTATTTCTTTGGGTTGTGCAGGCTGAAGGGGAAAGAGTGATGGAAATTATGATTTTTTGTGTGGTTGGGAAAACCTAAGAGCTTATTAACCAAATGTTGTTTGTTTTAGATTTGGCCTAGGACCCATCCTTATGGATTCATAGCCTTGTCTTGAGGGTGACCTCCTTTTCAAAATCAAAACAATAGTTTCTATGGTTGGGAGGAACATCCTTGGTTTATAGATAGTTGGTGATGGTTTAATTAAAGATAAGTTATCTCTGTTTTTTTTGTATATTTATATTCCACTCTGTATTATTATTATTATCTCTGAGATATGTGTTTAGAATGTGCTTGCTTCCCAGTTATTTTTGTGCTTGGCACGCTGTTCCCTTCTTGGATAGTTTGGCATGAATCTTGATTATTTCATGTGTAGTTATTGCAATCTTTCATGCTTGATTTTTGAATTATTTTCTATCAGAATTCGAGATTGATTTCAAAGTGAGTTCTTGAGGTAGCGTGCCCGGCCTATGGGTGGTAGAGTACGTTACAAATTGGTATCATAGCTTCTGGTCAAAACATTGGATTGGTATGGGCCAAAACTGTTGGACCTAGTATTTTGTATATGAAAATTATTTTCCATCGATGTCAACCATGGAAAACCTATGCATAAAATATAAGGAGAAATAGTGTTATAGAAACCACGTAGAAGCAAGAGTTTCATGTACTAGATAGATATCCTTTGTAAAGTATTGTTGAATCGTGATCGTTCCCTTTTTTATTTCGGGAGCGATCACAACCATTGAATCAAGGAGTTCTAGATCTTCAGATCAGGAGCTAGGTAAACAATTACTGTCATATAGAGGAAATCCAGAAGCTGGGAGAGATTAAGTCCCAACTGTCAGATCGAACTGGTCGATCACCAGTCATTCATCGAACTTCATATTCTTATTCATGGGTTTTATCATCCAACTTCATATTCTTATTCATCAATGCTTCCACATATAACTCTTCCTCTTCATCCTAATGTTGCAACACTAATATTTTTCTCACTCACTTCCCCAAAACTACCATCATGTATCATTTGTGATGATTCCTTTGAAATTGGTTGCACATTCAATATTGGTGATTCTAAATTTATGTTTGCATGGTTGTTAGGATTCTCTACAGTTTATTGATTCCCTAATTAGCATTCTAGGATTTACCTTAATTTCATGTATGTTCCTTGGTCCTACCATTTTTTTGCTCAAGCCACTTTGTCTATTGCATCATATTTTATTCTCCCAATATTTTATTTATTGTTGTAACCATCATTTGATCTCTCTCCTTCCTTTGATTTTCATTTATTTTTTATCTCTTCTTTTTTATTATCAGCCTATGATTTTCTACCTTTTTGTCCATGAATTATGTTTATACTCATATTCTTCCTACTTATTATTGGAGTTCCTTTCTCTTCTTGTTGGCCTATTATGTTTCTGTTTGATCCTCTTTCTTTCCATATTATTCCTTTTTTTTATATCTCAAGAGTGATTTATTTTGCTAACTATCTCATTGGCCTCCTTTCTTCTTCTTCTTGCACCCACGTCTCCTCTCTATCCTCGTTATAATGCTTGAAGTGTAGGATGAATTTGTTGATATATTTCTCCTATTATTGATTCTCATCCTTGAAAACTTCATATTCAACCAAATTCAACAATCTAGTCTCTTCCACTCCTCGTTGAAGTCATCATAATTTTACCTTTCCTCATCTAGCACTTTGATACCATAATATGATATAGAAGTTTCATCCTCATTTATGAAATCTCAAGAAGGAAATTTGGTACCACTAATGCTCAAACCAACACCCTTTGGATCATTTTGATTTTCTCTTCTAGGAATGGGACCCACTTCCAGTCAAAATTATTGTCCTAATACATGGGTGTTAGGATATTCTTAGGGTAGTATTTTTCCAAATTGGGAAGAATGTAGTTCTCATCTAACATATAAGTCATCTTTCTTATCTCCTTAAACTTATCCTTTGAATACACCTAACCTACCAAATTTATAGGTGGATTGAATGGTGCTTCTTTCTATTCTTCACACTGAAATGGTAATTAGTGGAAACAATCTTCCTGGGAAACTCCAACATGCTAATGCATTTTTTGACCAATTTTGAAAATGTTACTAGGTGGTCCAAAACCCCCCAAACCCTAATGTAAGATAACTATACCATCTAAACCACTTATCTCAGATACACTTCATGCCTGAGTACATCCTTGCTAAGGTTGGTGTCAACCAGCTTAAGGGTGATGGGAAATGAATCATTCCTCCAAAAGAGATTGAAAGTCAATTCCAGGGATTGCCTTTCCACTGATCAGTAAATCTGGCCCATGAATCATTCCTCTAAAAGAGACTGAAAATCAATTGTAGGGACTGCCTTTCCACTGATCAGTAAATTTGGCCCATGAATGGACATTTATTTTTTGAATTTTCTTTTTGTGCTTGTAGTTACAGGCCTAAAATAGAGCACTACTGATATTTGAGCTTTAAGTTTATGTTAAGCCCTAATATTGGATCATTACAACTTAATTGGGGCATATTAGATTAATAATGTTATTTTATTTATGTCGGCTTTAGGCCATTAAAACCTCCTAGTCTCCTATATATACGCCCCCTCGAAGAGGCTTATTATCTGATATTATCTCTTTTTCAAGGCATTGAGTACTTTTCTTGAGGTTTTTCTATGCTATATTGATGTTTGGATCTTAACAGTTTATATTTTATATGGACAACATGAATCTAGATCATAGTGATTATCATGGTATTGTTCACACAAAAAGTTTTCTAGAACTTATTTACTAAGAGGAAAATCCAGTACATCTAAAGGCCCTAGTTATGTTTTGAAATATCCCATGGATTGGCTTATTAGTTCTCGGATAATAACATTAGCACCAAGTATCAGTGGGAGAGTGTATTCTCTAAAAAATGGGGAGACCTTAGAGATAAAAGGTATTTGTTGGTTTCCCTCGATGGTGTTAAGAGAAATAAAAATGAAACTGTAGAAGAGTTCAATAATAGGTTTAACCAAATATTTCAAAGATTGCATACATACATTAAACCTCCAAAGACAGAACACCATACATATAAGTTAGAACATATAACTTAGTGAAGCAACACCATACATATAGGTTTGAAATATATGTTATAACTTAGAACATATAAGTTAGTGAAGATCCCATATAACTTATCTCATGAAATGGGAACATTTTCTTTCAATACAATATGCATCTATGCATCTCTCTTGCATAAGAGAAGCATTCTGCATTATGTCATTGTCTTTTTGTGTCCGATTCAATCATATTCACCACTTGCTTTAGCTTGCACTTTCCTTTTATCATTGTTTCCCACTTCACAATAGGTTCCTAAATGTTCTTCCAATTCCAATTACCATAAGTAATAGAATTTAGATTGACATAGGTCTCAAATATGTCCACCTTTCTCTTCATTGATGCCTGAATCTCCTCCCACATCAAAAAGATTAACATATGCATGTTTTCTCTTGAAAATTTAGATCCTTAATCTTTCTTGCATGGTCACCACTTTGCATATTGCTTCCTTGGCCCAAACCTTGATCTAATCTAGGTAATCTCCAAAAGTAGTCATCTCTATAATGTTCATTTTCATCCTTATCTTTCCCTTCTTAAAATTATCTTCAATATGTATGTTGGGCTTGTACTTCTTGAATACGTAACTTCTCTCTTCCAACTTAAACAAGTTCTTCTTCAATTCTAATCTCATGGACATCATTTTATACTTTCTCATATCTCTTGGTGTCACAAATACTCACTAATAAAATTAATGCATAGGGTTCCTTGGCCTCCTTGGCTCAAGATTGATA
The DNA here is from genome assembly GCA_900067695.1 of Picea abies. NCBI lineage: Eukaryota > Viridiplantae > Streptophyta > Pinopsida > Pinales > Pinaceae > Picea > Picea abies. The sequence goes on from CBVK0100809664.1 coordinate 21,712, forward strand.
TAACTTCTTTGTTGTTACCTTAGAAACTAACTCTGTATATTTTTTAGGAGGAGTTGTTGCTCCTCTACCATGGACATGATTTTCTAAAATTATTGCATGAGATATGGCACACTATGCCAAATAATGAACAAGATCTTATATTCATCTAAAGCATGTGATTTCCATTAAGTGTCCTTTAACATTAGAAAAATTTAGTGCCTCCATATTTGAAGGTTGGACCTCTACCCATGTGAACTAATAATCAACTATGTTCATCATTGTCTTCAACTTAATTGCAAACATGGGCTCATTCATGTTTCTAATCAGTGTGTTTGCTTCCTCATTATATGTTATTTTCACATGGGTTTTATAATCCAACTTCATATTCTTATTCATCAAGACTTCCACATCTAACTTTTCCTCCTCATTAATATTTTTCTCACTCACTTCCCCAAAACTACTATCATGCATCATTTGTGATGATTCCTTTGAAATTGGTTGCATATTCAATATTGGCGATTCTAAATTTATGTTTGCATGGTTGTTGGGATTCTCTACAGTTTCTTGATTCCCTAATTAGCATTCTAGGATTTACCTTAATTTCATGTATGTTCCTTGGTCCTACCATTTTTTTTCTCAAGCCACTTTGCCTATTGCATCGGATTTTATTCTCCCAATAGTTTATTTATTGTTGTAACCATCATTTGATCTCTCTCCTTCCTTTGATTTTCATTTATTTTTTACCTCTTCTTTTCTATTTTCAACCTATGATTTTCTACCTTTTTTTCCATGACTTATGTTTCTACTCATATTCTTCCTACTTCTTTTTGTATTTCCTTTCTCTTCTTGTTGGCCTATTATGTTTGTGTTTGATCCTCTTTCTTTCCATATTATTCCTTTTTTTAGATCTCAAGAGTGATTTATTTTGCTACCTATCTCATTGGCCTCCTTTCTTCTTCTTATTACACCCACATCTCCTCTCTATCCTCGTTCTAATGCTTGAACTTTAGGATGACAGTGTTGATATATTGGTCCTATTATTTATTCACATCTTTGAAAACTTCATATTCAACCAAATTCAATAATCTAGTTTCTTCCACTCCTCATTGGAGTCATCATAATTTCACCTTTCCTCATCTAGTACTCTGATGCCATAATATGATATAGAAGTTTCATCCTCATTTATGAAATATCAATAAGGAAATTTGGTACCAATCATTCTCAAACAAACACCCTTTGGATCATTTTGATTTTCTCTTCTAGGAATGGGACCCACTTCCAACCAAAATTATTGTCCTAATACATGGGTGTTAGGAGACTCTTAGGGTAGTATTTTTCAAAATTGGGAAGAATGTAGTTCTCATATACCAGATAAGTCATATTTATTAGCTCCTTCAACTTATCCTTTGAATACACATAACCTACCAAATTTATAGGTGGATTGAATGGTGCTTCTTTCTATTCTTCACACTGAAATGGTAATTAGTGGACACAATCTTCCTGGGAAACTCCAACATGATAATGCCTTTTATGACCAATTTTGAAAATGTTATTGGGTGGTCCAAAAGCCCCCAAACCCTAATGTAAGATAACTATACCATCTAAACCACTTATCTCAGATACACTTCATGCCTGAGTACATCCTTGCTAAGGTTGGTGCCAACCAACTTAAGGGTGATGGGAAACATATCATTCCTCCAACGGAGACAAAAAGTCAATTCTAGGGACTACCTTTCCACTGATCAGTAAATATGGCCCATGAATCATTCCTCCAACAGAGACTGAAAGTCAATTCCAGGGATTGCCTTGCCACTGATCAGTAAATCTGGCCCATGAATGGACATTTATTTTTTGAATTCTATTTCCGTGCCTGCAATTACATACCTAAAATAGAGCACTACTGATATTTGAGCTTTAAGTTTATATTTTATATGGACACCATGAATCTATCTCATAGTGATTATCATGATAGTTTTCATACAAAAGGTTTTCTAGAACTTATTTACTCAGAGTAAAATCCAGTACATTTGAAGGCCCTAGTTATGTTTTGAAATATGCCATGGATTGGTTTATTAATTGTTGGATAATAACATTAGCACCAAGGATTAGTGGGAGAGTGTCTTCTCTAAAAAATGGGGATACCGTAGAGATAATATGTATTTGTTGGTTTGCCTCGATGGTGTTAAGAGAAATAAAAATGAAACTATAGAAGAGTTCAACAATAGGTTTAACCACATAGTTCAAATATTTCATACATATATTAAACCTCCAAAGAAACAACACCATAAATATAAGTTAGAACATATAACTTAGTGAAGAAACACCATACACATAAGTTTGAACTATATGTTCTAAATTATAACATATAAGTTAGTGAGGCTCCCATATAACTTATCTCATGAAATGGGATCATTTTCTTTGAATACAATATGCATATATGCATCTCTCTTGCACAAGAGAAGCATTCTACATTATGTCATTGTATTTTTGTGTCTTATTCAATCCTATTCACCACTTGCTTTAGCTTGCACTTTCCTTTTATCATTGTTTCCCACTTCACAATAGGTTCCTAAATGTTCTTCAAATTCCAATTACCATAAGTAATAGAGTTGAGATTGACATAGGTCTCAAATATGTCCACCTTTCCGTTCATTGATGCTTGAAGCTCCTCCCACATCAAAAAGCTTAACATATGCATGTTTTCTCTTGAAAATTTAGATCCTTAATCTTTCTTGCATGGTCACCACTTTGCATATTGCTTCCTTCTCCCAAACCTTTATCTAATCTAGGTAATCTCCAAAAGTAGTCATCTCTATAATGTTCATTTTCATCCTTATCTTTCCCTTCTTAAAATTATATTCAATATGTATGTTGGGCTTGTACTTATTGAATACATAATTTCTCTCTTCCAACATAAACAGGTTCTTCTTCAATTCTAACCTCATGGACACCATTTTAGACTTTCTCATATCTCTTGGTGTCACAAATACTCACTAATAAAATTAATGCATAGGGTTCCTTGTCCTCCTTGGCTCAAGATTGATACAACTTTTTTGTTGTTGCCTTAGAAATTATCTCATTATATTTTTTAGGAGTTGTTGCTCCTTTACCATGGACATGCTTTGCTAAAATTCTTACATGAGATATGGCACACTATGCCAAAAAATGAACAAGATCTTATCTTCATCTAAAGCATGTGATTTCCATTAAGTGTCCTTTAACATTGGAGAAATTTAGTGCCTCCGTGTTTGAAGGTTGGACCTCTACCCATGTGAACTAATAATCAACTTTGTTCATCATTGTCTTCAACTTATTTGCATGCATGGGCTCATTCATATTTCTAATTAGTGTGTTTGCTTCCTTATTATATGTTATTTTCACATGGGTTTTATCATCCAACTTCATATTCTTATTCATCAAGATTTCCACATCTAACTCTTCCTCCTCATCCTAATGTTGCAACACTAATATTTTTCTCACTCACTCCCCCAAAACTACCATCTTGCATCATTTGTGATGATTCCTTTGAAATTGGTTCCACATTCATTATTCGTGATTCTAAATTTATGTTTCCATGCTTGTTGGGATTCTCTACAGTTTCTTGATTCCCTAATTAGCATTCTAGGATTTACCTTAATTTCATGTATGTTCCTTGGTCCTACCATTTTTTTTCTCAAGCCACTTTGTCTATAGAATTAGATTTTATTCTCCCAATATCTTGTTTATTGGTGTAACCATCATTTGATCTCTGTCCTTCCTTTGATTTTCATTTGTTTTCTACCTCTTCTTTTCTATTATCAACCTATGCTTTTCTACCTTTTTGTCCATGATTTATGTTTATACTCATATTCATCATCTTCTTAGCTCCTTCAACTTATCCTTTGAATACATCTAACCTACCAAATTTATAGGTGGATTGAATGGTGCTTCTTTCTATTCTTCACATTGAAATGGTAATTAGTGGACACAATCTTCCTGGGAAAATACAACATGCTAATGCCTTTTCTAACCAATTTTAAAAATATTATTGGGTGGTCCAAAACCCCCCAAACCATAATGTAAGATAAATGTACCATATAAACCACTTATCTCAAATACACTTCATGCCTGAGTACATCCTTGCTAAGGTTGGTGTCAACCAACTTAAGGGTGATGGGAAACAAATCATTCCTCCAATAGAGACTGAAAGTCAATTCCAGTGAATGCCTTGCCACTGATTAGTAAATTTGGCCCATGAATCATTCCTCCAACAGGGAATGAAATTCAATTCCAGGGACTTCCTTTCCACTGATCAGTAAATCTGGCCCATGAATGGACATTTATTTTTTGAATTTTCTTTCTGTGCAATCTGATTGTGTATTATTTGACATCCTCCATTTTTTCTTCTGGTTTATTTTTGATTTATAGCATGAAGAGCTGCCTATATTATGTGAGAGGCACATGGAATCAATGTTGAGCTCATATAAAGATTTACAAACAATCAACTCCCTTGACTTCCGAGGAGAAGCTTTAGCCAGTATGAATTTTTTGGCACATGTGACTGTTACAGCAATAACGGAAGGTCAAACACATGGATACATGCAACCCTCATTACATTTCTCTTTAATGTTTTGTCTTATGTTACATGTAACCTTCATTAAAGTTCTCTTTAATGCTTTGGATTATGTCTTTTTATGCTGTAAGGGATATTAATGTCTAGAAAATTACTAAATAATTTCTAGATATTTAATGAGGAGAACCATCCAAATGTTTTTTTGAGGACAATTATATTATTTCCACTGTTCTTCATCTTTCTTCTACATTATTTTATTTCAGAGTATCTTACAAGGAGGGAGTGATGGAGCAAAATCCTCGCCCTTGTGCAGTAGTGGAAGGGACTCAGATAATGGTAACTATAGTTAGACTTGAGTGGATAGTCCGATGTTGTTACCTTTTATTTATCTCCTTGACATGTCCTTTTATAGCCATGTTTCCTGAAAACAACTGTATTTTGCTATTTTTTGCATGCTTACTTTAGAGTTTTTGACACTGAACTTCAGGTTGATAATATTTTCTATAACGTGGTTTCCCGTAGAAAATCATTCAATAATTTAAGCGATGAATATGCATGCATTTTAGATGTTATCAGTCGGTATGCAATTCACAAAATCAACGTGAGATTTTTCTGCAAAAAGGTTAGTTTTTGCATTAATTCAACTCTTTTTCTCCCATTGCTTGGTGTTTTTTTGGGGTGCTTGAATTTTTAGATGCACTCAGTAGGAACTTTCCTTTTATATTGTTTTGCAGCATGGTGACAATAGAGCATATATTCACACCATGGGTATGGGTTCAAGAACAGATGCAATCAGATCAGTTTATGTTTCAGTTGTTGCTCGTGAGCTTGTTGAAATAGTAGCTTCAAACAATGAGCCCTCCCACTCTGTCTTTAATATGGAAGGGTTTATTTCAAGTGAAAATTACAGTGCCGAGAAAACGACAATGGTGTTGTTTATAAATAGTGAGAATGGATTAATTCTGGTACTGGGTGCGATCCTTTCCATATTTTCTGATCTATATATATTTTGGAAATTAGAGAGTGTATAAATATTACACTATATTATTTTGTCAATATGTTTAGATTATGAATTATTTTATTGAATATAAAACACATTCATCTTTTAAATCATAGAATTTATAACAAGTATCATTGTGGAAGGGAAATGATGTTGTTCTAAAGTAGAAAAAATATGCATTTTCAGAAAAGTGAGCACTTTTATTTGTAGGAAAGAATTTGATGAAATCTGTAATCAAGAGATGTGAGATTTGCACTTTTTTTTGCAGTCTAGTTCGTATTATTAGGAAAATGAATCTGAAGCCTACTTTTTGTCACTAGAAAACTATAACTGACATGGTTTTACTTATATAAGAAGTGAGCACAAGGTTTACAATTTTCTGCTCAGGGAAAAGCTAATTTTGTATTTAATTTTATTTTATTTTGGAGAAGCTTCCTTGTGTCCTTATGCAACAAGTTCACTCTTCCCCAATCCAAGAGTGTTAGAATTAATGTAGCTAAGCCTAGATTTTGAATTTTGACATTCAAATAAAAACCTCTTGAGTCTTGGCTAAGAAGCTATGAGTGTAGGGGTGTCTAATCCACCAAATTTTCCCAAGACTTGCACCTGGATCCAACCATAAACATAAGTACATGCACTAGCACAAGTGGTCCTTGAGTGGGAAAATGTCACTAGGGAGACTTGAGCCTTGGCAGGGACATTAAAAACACTCTGATTTCACCGTCCAGGCAAGCCCCTGTTGACAATCTTCTATTTAATTGATAAATATGAAATATTGAACATGGTCTTGACTCTTACCCATAGAATTGGCCTTTTCTTGATCAAACCTAATATTGAGCATGCCAACTCCTAACTGTTATGTTTTTTAGAAAATACAAGATAAGATAATTTTATTAATGTCCAACATTTGACAAAAAAGGTCAATGGGACTTAAAAGTTAAAAGTACAATCAGTGATTTCAATTTTGATGGGTTCCCTAAGCTATGTTGATAGCATCAAGAAAATTATAACATGACCTAAATATTATATCAACCAAGAGGAAGAGAAGAGAGTGCAAGAGAGCATCTAGCAGTCTATAGGATAAGATAAAGAGGAACATGGTGAGGAGGAAGAAGTATCTGCGGTGGAGTCAAGCACTGAGAAGGATCAAATGCATTTTCTAATGATGTTTGGGGTGTTAATATTATGGTAGATGTGGGAGGTATTTACCTCCATGTATGAACCTGACGAGAATAGAAGACTCTGGGAAGCAAGAGAAACCCTAATGAGTTGGCTAATAACCCTAGAAGCCTTTCGGCTCAAGAAGATAATTTATATTAGGCTATTAGCCTCCAAGAGAAGAATTCAGCTAGAAATAATAATAATATACTTAATAGACACTTATCCATAAGGAGAAGTCGGCCCCAACAAAACTGGCAGAATCACTATAAATACAGGGCGCCAGTTCTCATTTGACATCATCTCAGAATTACAGTTCCCAATTTGGTGCGCACTACAGTTGTAGTCTTGTGCGCAGGTTTGGAGGAGAGTTGTTGGTGTAGCTGCAACAACAACAGTGAGATCGGAAGAGCGTCGTGTAGGGAAAGAGTGTAGATCTCGGTGGTCGCCGTATCA
>CBVK0100809667.1:0-27672 GCA_900067695.1 Picea abies
TCGATTTAGCTTTGTTATGATAGGTTTTATTACTCATTCCCATTTCTGAGATTTTACTCAGAGCGATCCGCTGATAGCGCGTAATCTTTAATTTATGCATAAAATTAAATTAAACTGTTATTTCTGGATTTCTGTTATTTTATTTAAGATAGTAATACTTATTATGATTAATAATTGTTAATTAATAGTGATTACAGTTATTATTTATTATTAGTGTTTATTTGAGTCGGTAATTTAATTGTTAATTAATAGTGATTACAGTTAGTATTTATTATTACTGTTTATTTGAGTAGGTAAGTTGTTTTATTTAAGAAAAACTATTATACATTTGAAATTATTATTTTTTTAATTTGTAAAAAGATAAATTTCTATTTTTATGTAAAACCTTTAACTTTAAATGGTTAATATGTTTCTTTATATCCAAAATAAATTCTTAAAATTTACCTCTTAAACTCAAATAGATAATTCAGAGTTTACCTCTTACATTCAAGAGGATAGTTCAGACTCCTATAGTATCCCAAGATACCCATCACCTATACTCCATTATCTCTAAAACTAAATAAAAAATTTATGAATAAACTATTCTATTCAACTCCATACATATACATAAAATACCATACCCAATTACAATTTTATCCAAGGAGAAAGCATACACTATTGTATCGAAAGCTAATTTTGTAAATATCATATATATTTAATATATTTAAGAGGTCAAAAACAAATTTCTCTGGTTATTATTATTATAAAAGCATTTTTTCCCGTTTCAAATTCAACCTTTAAGAGTGTTCAACGAAAAGGAAAAACCGAAAGAGGCCAAACCTTGTCTTGCTTTTTAAATAATTAATAGTTACTTTTGGGGGGTCCATGTGATGGACACAAGCGGACTTATAATGAGGTCACGAAGATTTCAGGGACTCGTTGATGAAAATTTTGACAGTCCATCTTAAACAGATTTCGTTATTTGTTTCAACTAGTGACAAAATGTGTATGTTGTCGCAGATTATATAAAATGGTTTATAATTAATAAAATGAAACGCTTTTTTCACACAAAATAATTTTGTATTATATTATTACAATTTATTGACAAAATGTGTATGTTGTCCCAGATTATATAAAATGGTTTATAAGTAATAAAATGAAACGTTTTTTTTTCACACAAAATAATTTTGTATTATATTATAACAATTTATTGAATAATTTTTTTATGGACGTTGATCTATAATTTTATAGAATATATGGAAATTTTTAATGAATTAGAATATTTTATTTATTTTTGGTTTTTTAAAGATGTGTTAAGACATTTTTAATATAAAAGTTTATTTATTTTATAGATAAATTTAATAAGTGGTATAAGTTCATCAATTTTTTATATCAAAATGAATATTTAAGTAATTATTGAGTTGATTGCAGTTTGATAGAATCTCATTTATTCTCTCCCTATTTAGTATCAAATTTTCTTTTTCAATTTTCCATATTTTGAATCCAATATGTTTCATTTCAAATATTCTTCTTCAATTCCTCATTTTTTAATCAATTTCATTGTTATAGTACCAACCCTTATCTTGAGTTGCAATCCCCTATTGGTTTTGAATATATATGTTTTAAGTTGATATAATGTTTCTCCTCTTAATGATAACATACTTGTTTATCCTAACATCATAGAGTAAGGGATGTGCATTTTGACTCTTAGTTTCAATATTTATATTATAACCCCTAGTTTATCTAATAATTTTTATTTTATGAACTCTCTTGATTTTCTTGAAGATTTTTTCGAGAGGCATCAATCTCAAATTGGATTATAAGAATACATGAGTTGATTTATTGAGAGGAATTCTCAACACTTTATGCAACTTAGATTTTAACCCCACTTAGGGTTTATTGGATATGTTTTCTAACGAACTTTTATCCTTAGGGATGAATTTGATTTATCAATTACAACATCTTAAAAATCATTTCACCATTAACCAATCAATTAAGCAACTCAAGAAAACGAACACTAAATCATATACAAAGATTGGAGATAATTTGTAACCATCAAAAATACATCCCCAAGTACAAACTAGATCCAAATTTAATCTTATTACAAGTTATTCACAAGAAGTTGATAGATGAAATTGTGACAATAGAGTGCATAGGAACATATGCACATACAAATCCTCACACATTCTTATGAAATTGTGACAATAGAGTGCATAGGAACATATGCACATACACATCCTCACACATTCTTATAAAAAGAGTGGATGTTCTCAACCACCCATTTAAAAATATATTGATATGATCTTTTTAAATAGAAATATATAAATTAGTGGTTTTCTCATTTTAAATTTTGGATGGTGGGTGTGTTTCATATGCTCAATTGTGTTTATGAAGTTCCCACGTATTACACATCGAAAATGATGTCTTATTGATATGATCTTTCTTCATAGAAACCTATAAAAGTCATTTTCTTTTGATATGGACGAGTTGGTCGCGAGTGTACTACTCATTGGTACAAACAACAAGTTTAAAATCCATAAATATACTCGAATTTAAAGAGGGTGAATAAGTTTCTTATCTTAAAATGCATGTCTGGAGTTCCCATGTATGTTCATCTCTCCATTGGGTGACGTTATCCAGGGGGTGTCTACATTTCTAGCCTTATGATAATGGACCAACATGTTACTAGCGAGAATTGAACCCAGGCAGGAAAGATAACAATGATAGTACCGAACAACCTGAGCTAAACCCATATGTCTACTAAAGTTATCATATAACAATGGAATCTATATTGAATTTAAGACAACTCCCTTGCAATATTTCACTTAATAATTATTTTTTTAAATATAATTTATTTTCAAATAAAATTTAATTAATAATTAAAATATATAAAAATAATAAGAATTTTATTGAATAAAGCATCCTCAAATTACTTTCAAAACACAACCTCTTGTAATAAGTTAATTAGAAGGCTCTTCCTTTTGTTATAATAATTGAAATTTATACATAATTTCCCAATGCTTTAAATGGTAAAATGACAGGGAGATTCCATAAACGCCCTAAGGGTAACTTAAAAGATACATCACAAGTAATCGACCAAATTGTTTCGTTTGTGTGAGGTTTAGTGATAAAAATTGAACCCTTCCTAGTCCTTCTAAGGGGTTCAAACCTGTCATAAAAGTGTAATTAAAAAAACACCCTTAAAAATATGTAAAATTTAAAAATCACTTGTTGTTTATGAAGGACAAGAAATATCATTAAATGTCAAAAGGAGGGTCTGATTTCAATAAATCATCAATGTTTTCACTTCGAATGCTTGGTTGGTCAATGGACATTGGTTCATCACACAATACTTGCCTTTGGCATCTAAGGATTAAAAGCATATCTTCTAGTTGGTTCTTATCTAATATTCCTTGATAAGGTTTACCATTCCACAACATTGAATCCATCAGATAGTTCACACCTAGATAACTATCCTACCACCCTATTGGTGTACGAACTATTTTATGTCTCACTTATTGAAAGCTTCCCAAAGAAGCTTAGAAACCTTATCTTTGTGAAACCTTATCAATATGGGAATTAGCATATAATTCATTTTTTGAATCCGAAACTCACGATAATGTCATTTTCTTTTTTTATCTTTACCTCTCACATAATGTCAATCATTTTGTTATCTTTGGTTCCACTCTTGGCTCTGAAAAAAACCAAAATAGTTTCTAATATTCCAGATATAAAAAAGTATGCAAAATAGAAATAAATAGCTAGAAATGGTAGATGAATGACAATATAACTAGGACAACACCACAATAATACCAAAATGATACCAGAATAACACCAGAAAGAACACTTTGATAACTGAGAGCAATGTTCACTTGCCTCTTCGAGGGGGAAACCTCTAGCAGAGCAAAGTCCAGTTACAATAATATCCAAGACAAAATTTCTCATACCCTCGACTCCTATTTATACTAAATATGTGTATCAAAAGAACCATCCAAAGGAAGATCGTTGTAGAAGCGGAAGCTTCTATTAGGTCTTCTTACACTGGACTTATTCTTCCTTATTGCTACCTTATTAATATTGACCTTTATTACATGGAAATATATTATTCTACCTACGTGAGGAGTTAGATCCCTAACACAATTAGTCATGGGTTATGGTTGTAATGGCATTGGGAGCTTATTAGTAAGATTAATTACAAATGAATTATTTTATTGCATTCATAATTCTATGTGCTTTCTTGTTAAAATGCATGACATGGTTATAGCTTTGGTATCTAATATAGGTATTGTTTCAACACATTCACTGGCCTCTCAACCACTTAGCATGTAACTCATGGCATCCCCACTAATATAATAGATAATGAGAACAAAACACATAACTAAGAATTGAATGTAAATCTCTCAACAATCCATCAATCTTCTACAAGTTTGGTCCACCTAATCATAAGATAATGCATAGATTTTCTTTGTTTCACATAAAACTATTTAATAACTATCTTTGGGATTAAAAACTCTAATAAGCTTGGTGAAATTTTATAACTTGTATGTTCTTGATTAAGTTTATTTATGAACTTGTACTAAATAAACCTTCTCAACATCACAAAACCTAAAATTGAAATTATAAGAATAAGAATTGTAATTTTGTTCATTCAATTTATAGCATCATCAAATCATCACTCCTTTGCTCTCCAAAATGATCATTCCTCTTTTCACGATTTCAAGCATCTTTATCTATCATACTCTAACTTTCTTCTTTAAGTTTCTAGCAACATTGACATCAACGTGATGATAGTTTGCAAATATTTTGAAAATGGTTCATATCTCTCTTTCCTGTTCCTCATTTCAAACCCAAGATCAAGGAGACGTAGCTTTTGTAGCATTAATGCTTATAACAACATTTTTGAAATTGGGTGGTATTCTTAAGAAAGCTAGGGAGAAAGTAAAATAATTTATGTTATCATCAAACTTATCCAGTAAGTATTATACATTTTGTTATCATCAAACTTATCCAGTAAGTAAAATAATTTGCATTTTTGCATGGTTTGAGAGATAAAGTGAACAATCAATATCATCAATAAAAGCATAGCTCAATAAAAATAAAGTGAATTTGATTTTGTGATTGTGTATGAAGTTTTATATTGCCATTTTTAACACTTTAAAACTCTTTCAAAAAGAACATAACTCAATAGTTATAAATTATTATTATTAATGTATATATATAACCTATCAAAAAAATTATATAAATAAAATTACAAAATATGTTTATTAATATTTTGTATTGAATTTTCAACTTATTTATTTGGTAGTTTGTTAAATTTTAACATTTTATAAAGTTAAAAGAGTAATATTTTAATTAAAATAATTTTTGTGTTAAATTTTCAATTTTTGATAGTTTATTAAATTTTAACATTTTATAAAATTAAAAAAGTAATAAGTTATACACTTCGAGCCGACCGTCCGTCCACCACATCAAATCTTGGTCAACCCATTTAGCAGGGCATCTCTCCGGATCTTCAAGAAGCTTAGACCGTGAGATCAGTCAAACGGGCGATATTGGTACAAGCCTGCCATAACCACAGACCGACCACTCGGGCTTCCTCGTGGTTATTAAACACTTGTTTACTGGAATTCGTCTTCCGAAAAGCTTTCCAATTTTCAAACATGGACAGCTTTGCCATGAAGCAGATATTTTCGGAATATTTAATTTGATGGAGATGGTGGAGTCATGCATGCCGTCTCCAAACTCCCATACTATTCCATTCTTTCACTGCGCTTCCCGAATATGGCATGTGATAAAGGATGGCAGAGTTGACGAAAGACAGACGAATATGGTAAAGGAGGGCAGAATTTACACAAGACAGAAGAATACGGCATGGGAAGAAGGGCAGTTAAAGAATGGAATAAGATGGGAGTTTGGAGACGGCAGGAATGGCTCCAAATGTCCACCGTCTTCAGTAAATTAAATATTGCTAAAATTGAATTTGGTGGAGATGGTGGACGGGTGGAGTCATGCCTGCCGTCTCCAAACTTCCATACCATATTCTTCCGTCCTGCGTCGACTCTTCCATACCATATCCTTTTTATATATACACACACGCCTTCCCTTGCTTGTACCAGAAAAAGTCGAAATGCTATATATATAGCGAATCCAGCTATCCGTTAAGTTGAAATTCATCTCACAAACTAGTATACTAAAAAAATATATACGATATTGTAATTCACCCGCTCCTCACATTACCTCTGTTAGCCACGGCCGGCCTTGTTATAAACGATCTGCTAATGCAAATGTACGGCATTGATAGTAGAAACTATAAACTATTACAACAAATATAAAAAACAGGAAGACTTGTGTCTTCCTCTGCCTTTGTGTGACTTGCCGATGAATCCATCTCCAGATCAGGAAAGGGAAGGGCAACAACCCCAATCCTGGCTGGGGACCAATAACAGCAGCTTGTTATGTAGATTAATGTCTATCATTTCGACCATGATAGAGCTAAATGCACTAAAACAAGCAGGTAGAGACGTTCCATATTTCGGTCTCTTAATAAATAGAGAGAATCCCAAGGCCCCTCTAATACTTAGTGCAAATCAGAATGATCAGATAATAACAAAAACACCAGAGCACACAATAACTATTAACTAGCATAGCCACAATTATGTAGTTGATGAACTTTGAAAAGTATAATTAATTTACAAACCCTAGTATCAACCTTAGTTAAGTTTGTAAATGAAATATGCTATGGACCTTCATTGTGGCTATGCTAGTATAACCTTAACCCTATTCCGATCAGCCTATTGATAGTTAGGCTTGTGAAAATATCAAAAGGCTTGCCAATATGGTGGCTTTGTATGCTAAATATGGCAAAAGTGACCTAAATGTAAAAATTAATAGTGAAGTAAATTTCTAATCTCAAATAAGTTTGCTAATCAATTAAATCTAACAATCAAATAGTCACACAGTAAAAATAAAATAAAAAATTAAACTCCTCATAATCATTATTAAGGTTTTGCTTATTTACAGAGTTTTATTAATTATTCATTGCTACTCAATGAGTGAACAAGGCTTAAGAATGGTTTGCCTTCACCAATTAAAACCTATAGGCATACTTAAGCCACACTTAATATACACCAATTACATGCAATGTGACCTTTTGTTAAAACCATCCTTTCAAATTTTATCATTGTAAGATGGATTTGAAATTTTTAAAATTCTGAAAATTTGGATGGAACGATAACCCAATACAATCATCGATTAGTTTTGCAGAGGATCGTAAGCTGCTCTTCCTGAACAGTATAGCAGCTTCAGCGTAGAAAACTGTGAAAAGGTCACAAGGCCGCTGCTAAGGGACGGCTTGGGAGACCTAATTGAATGCAAAAATGCAAACGACTGCAATTTAGCCAAAAAAATCATTGTACACACAAGCTCATGAATTAATAGCACGAATAACAAAGGGAAATGTTCATGCATGAACAATTCATTGCATGCATGTTGGCCGACCATTGAAGGAAGGTGTGAGCCTGAACCCACAACAATTTTCCCACGAGCCCGCAGCAATGGCGATCCAAAATGAAACGTTCAGGTTGATTATCCAAAATGAAAGTTGTGTATAGTTAGAAAATGAAAAGTTCACTTAATTTCAAAATTTAATCATTTAAATGGTAATCATATAGTGTTATAGTAATTTTTTAATATGATTAGGTAAATGTTAAAAAGTAAATAGGATGTATTTAAAAATACAAGTTATAAAGAGTAAATCACATTCATTATAAAGTTAATATTTAAAACGTCTCCCTTCCCAGTAAATCATGCTTATCCATGAGTGCCCATGTTTTCCAAATTTACATCATCGATTCCAATAAAAAAATAAGAAAGAGTAGAACGTTTAGCCAACACCATTAATAAATCATACACTTCAAGCCGACCTTCCTTCCACCACATCAAATCTTGGTCAACCCAATCAGCAGGTCATCAGTCTCAAGATCTTCCAGAAGCTTAGACCGTGAGATCAATCAAACGGGCGAGTCCATAACGACAGACCGACCCCTCGGGCATTAAACACTTGTTTACTGGAGATGGTGGAGTCATGGATGTCGTCTCCAAACTCCCATACTATTCCATTCTTTAACTGCGCTTCCCGAATATGGCATATGATAAAGGATGGCAGAGTTGACGAAAGACAGAAGAATATGGTAAAGGAGGGCAGAATTTACGCAAGACAGAAGAATACGACATCGGAAGAAGGGCAGTTAAAGAATGGAATAGTATGGGAGTTTGGAGATTACAGGCATGACTCCACCCGTCCACGTCTTCAGTAAATTAAATATTGCTAAAATTGAATTTGGTGGAGATGGTGGAGTCATGCCTGCCGTCTCCAAATTTCCATACCATATTCTTCCGTCTTGCGTCGACTCTTCCATACCAAATCCTTTTTATATATACACACATGCCTTCCGTTGCTTGTACCAGAAAAAGTCGAGATGCTATATATAGCGAATCCAGCTATCCGTTACTATGGTATCAGGAAAGAGCAGTTCTTTTAGGCTTTCTTGGCGGAAGACGAACTATCATCATCCTTTCGTCTTTGCAACACCGTTGTTTTCCGTGTTCGAACCTCCAGGCCGTCTCTCAATCATGACTGAAGCCCCGCTCAAAACACGTGTCCGTGAATCGAAGGCTCTGCTGTATTCCATTGATGTCCGGGAGCCGAAACGCTTCCACGGCGAAGAAACGGCTCTGCTGTATTCCATTGATGTCCGGGAGCCGAAACGCTTCCACGGCGAAGAAACCGACCGGTTTCTTCACCTACTGCAATTAGATCAAACCTTAGCAGACGACGACGACGAAGAGTTCGCTCCCAATGAGGAACTCGTAAACGGAGTCATGAATAGCCTGGAGGAACAGATTGTGGCGACATGTTGCACTTCTTATCCTTCCTCCAAATCTGGAGTTAACTCTGCGGGCCCCGAAATTTGTAACAGATATGAGGGTCAAACCTGAGATTCGGACTCCGGGATTGATCTGTGTTATCTCCTGGAGGCTTCAGACGACGAGCTTGGCATCCCCCGAGCCCCGTTCTGGACTTGAAAGAAGTCTGTCAATCCTTGAAAGAAACATCCGAGAGTTTGCGGGAGAACCGGGATCTTAAATCCCTTGGTGAAAACTGGCATTTCGAGAACGACTTTGAAGACTATCAACCGTTTGCATTGTACGATAATGCCTGGGATGCTATCCAGATTGAGGATTATACTATTACAGCCGCTAACATGCGGCTGAGAACGTCGAAAGGTATTGATTGAGAATGTGTGGCTCTAATATAAAATGTCTGTGGTAAAAACGTTTGGTTGCATGGTTTAATTCTACTTAATCATTTAAACGCGGTAATTACATATCTTTACAGTGATTTTTTAATGTGATTAGGTAAGTAAACATGTTAACGGATGCCTTGATAAATGCAAGAAAGTTATGAACAATAAATCTGACCCATTAATTTTGGAGGTCGACTAAGAATATGCCAGCATCTTCAATGCATAGCCATTAGATTAGGGTTTAAGGTTAAATAAGGTTAAAAGATCATTAATTGTGCCCATTATCAATAGATATACGCCTTAAGACATAATAAACAAATATTTTGGCAGCCATGCCATATCATTTGATGAAGATTTTTCTACCGCATGGAGACTGGAAAATGCCCGTTACATGCAATAATTGCAAGATTTCTTTATTTATGTATAGCTGGTCTATAGCTGTTGTTTTAATCTCAGACGAGAAATAGCAATAGGACATACAACATTTTTAGCATCACAAAATTTCATTCCGAAGTTATTTTTTACAGAATGTCCTGGGAACGGAACGAATTTAAAGATAATCTCTGTCAAGAGTACTTTATTCGTAAAGTCTCAATTTAGCTTTGTTAAAGATTTTCCCGGTTTTCTTACTCGTCCCCATTTCAGTGATTTTATTTCAAGTGATCCGCTGACAGCTCTGGCCTGATTCTTGAATTTATGGATCAACTGTTTTATTAAAGGCGAATTTTTGTGAATATCATATATGGTTAATAAATTTAAAGAGGTCAAAAACAAACATTTGCTGCTTAAAATTACATTTTCCAGTTTCAAATTCCCATTCGCAGGCATCTCTGTGCCTCAACCTTTTTAGGTTAAATGCAATCGAAAAACGAAAGCAGCCAAATATTATCTTAATTTTTTAATAACTAATAATTGTTGTTAATGGTCTATGTGATGGCCACAAGCCACCAGAAGAATGCAGTTAGCGATAAATTTTTGGACATTCCAGCGTAAACAGATTTTATTATTGATAGGAACCATTTCCCCATGGCTCGCTGGGAGAACCATTCATAGGAACTCAAAAAAAATTAAAGAGAACTAAAAAAGCAAGTGCCAGAGAGAAAAGCCGAGAGTTAAATCACTGGTAAAGAAAGGGCTCACGAAGTAACTCGATTTATTTGCATCAGAGCACGTAATTGATAGGAAAACACAAGTAAAGAGAACTAAAACAACAAGTGCCAGAGAGAAAAGCCGAGAGTCAAATCACTGGTAAAGAAAGGGCTCACGAAGTAACTCGATTTATTTGCATCAGAGCACATAATTGATAGGAAAACACAAGTATAAACCAACAGAGAGGAGTAGGGAAACCATAGAAAACCCATTATAAACACCAACATTGCAAGACGGTCGCGTCCCTTCACCATTGTCCTGAGGCTTTCCTCACCATAACACTTTCCCTGCCCCCTTCAAAAAAACCAACAACCCCACGAGGAGAGCTCTGTGAATGCAACTGGAGTCCAGAGCAAGAAATCCCCAATCCAGAGCACCCCGTGGTGTAGCAACAGTACAGAATTTTCCCATATTTCTCCAGGGGAGTCGTCATGTCACATTTAAGTTTCACAAGTGAGCACTTCCAAGACATGTGTGAATGTGAGGCATTGCCTAAGCCTCCAGTTGTTATACTGCGAACAATATACAGCCTGCTAAGCAGCATTGAATGCTGTGGCAGGCTGTATATACACTGTCCGATATATCCCGGTGTATATACCAAGGATATCTGACTGTGTATATACCATTGCTGCAGCATTCAATGCTGTATATACTTTTGTTGCAGCAATGTTGCGTAGCAAGCCTGCGGCATGCTGCATAGCACGTTGTATACACACCATCAAATATATTCAAAGGTATATTCCAAAGATATCGAGGACTTATATACTTTGTATATTCAATGCTGCTTAGTGGGCTGTATATTGCTAGCCATTATTATACATGATGACTACAAAATGGGTTAATATCAATAAATGTCCATTAATGAACAATCTCAGGAATTGTGCAATAATTTATATTTCATTTTTTTTTAAAGAATTGCAGGATTTAAGGATAAGGGAACTTTTCCCAATTTTGTGTAATGTTTTATTTTTTAAATACTTAGTCTAAACGTTCCACTTTTTGACATTTTTATTTGCATATATTTTTGGTCAATTTTGCCTGATATTATTGAAACTCCAAATTTGACTAATTAAGTTTATATAGTTAGAGTATTCCAGAATTTTTCAAGGTGCTGAATTCATTTATGCATTCAAAAATACAATTTAAACAATTGAAAATGAAGATTTTACTACTATTTATTTTTGTCAAATTTCCAGTAAAAACAATTCAAAAGAAAGAATATTTAAACAACACATTTTTTTTTTTAAATCCAAAATTTAAAAAATTGTAGTATTCAAATATAAGTGAAATTTTCCCAATTTTGTGCAATAACTTCTACCCCATTTTTAAATTTTTTTAAAAATTTCCAACATTTAAGGATGAGGCAAACTTTGCTCAATTGTCAACCTCGCCAAGCTAGAACTTGTTTCATTCAGAAGATAATAGACCTTAGTTTGTTCCCTCCTGGATCTGAATGAGCAATCATTGCTTTTGTAATCAACAATCAATCTCTGAGAACCAACAAAGATCTAAAACCATATTTTTTTGCACCAGAAAACCCACACCACAAAGTGTAAGCCTCAACAAGATTATTCTACACATTCCCAAGACCCAATCTTATTCCCTTCGAGAACATGAAGCCTCCCCTGCACTTACCACCGGGATCATGAAGACTCCCCTACGCTTACCACCCCTTCTAAGACTGTTCTATCACCATAGCAGTACGATTCTAATCTCCCGCTTCTCCCCTAATAGTTACTGACTATAGGACCCATAGAAAGCAATGGTACTAAATCCACCCGAGAGAAGGGAAATAACAACTCTTTGGTTGAGTTTTTTTCTGGATGATTCCTTGTGTGAGGAATATTAGGATCTTTAAATCCATAGATTAATTTTGCAACAGAAAACCAAAGAAAAAACCATACACAGATTCAATCATACAGGAGACAATAGTGTACATGGTAAAACCCTCCTTCATCTCATGGGGGAAATATCCATGGTACAATGGTAACAACATTCTTATTGTTCAATAAACTAGAGATTACAACCAACAGTTTTGAGAGGGCTTGAAGCCCCTGGCTCAATATTTGTCTCTCAGGCACACATATTTAAACAACTTTTCCCACGGTTACAATGAAACTAATTCATTAATTATACATTTTAACTTAAGTTGCCTTATCTCAATCAAAAGCTGAATAATAGGATCTAGATCCACATCCCGCCGGGATTTGTTGTCACCATTTCAACACGAAAATGGATTCGAATGCCTTCTCACTGTTGGCTATTGGCTGCAAATTTGCAATGCTGTGCAAAAGACTAGCAAATTTTTTTATACTTTACTTTAGTCCTTTGAAATCAAAGGAAATCATACACAGATATATATACATAATATATATGTTTGAAATTATTGTACTATGTATATGGAAAAAACTAACTTGAAGACGGTTGTGACCATGAGGAAGAATGAGAAGAGGTCCAATGTTTTAAACCGGTAGAGGGTGGGGGACGAGCTTCAAACAATGTGTAGGATGTTAAATCATGAAAAAGAGATGGATAAAATTCTCCACTAGAGAAAACAAATCATTGTTTTAAATCCATGCACTGTGTTCCTGATCATGTTAGTTGTGGCATAATTGATAAATTGTGAAGGACAGAGAAATGCAGAGAGAAAATAATAGTATATTCAAATGTATGAAGAAGTACAAAACTCAAAAGATCACCCTTACAATGTAAGATGGTTGAGCTATATATGCTCAAGCAAGACAAAAATAGAAAGTACAGTTGTCCAGTACAGCTGACAGTGTACGGTCATACTGTTGAGGGTACAATATATTTAACACTCCCTCTTAGACTCAACAGTTACAATCAACAGCACTGACTATGCTTAAGTGCTATCTTTGGAAATCAAAAACTGATTTTCCTAGTGGCTTGGTGAAAATATCAGCAAGCTGATCTCTAGAACCACAAAATTGTAGTGCAATGTCACCATTATTGACTAACTCGCGTATGAAATGAAACCGAGTGTCAATGTGTTTACTTTTCTTATGAAACACATGGTTCTTGGATAATGCAATTGCTGATGTGTTGTCACAGAAGATAGGAGTTGGATCCTTCTCTGTTTGTGACATGTCTTTCAATAATCTTCTCAGCCATACTGCTTGACAAGAAGTTGAGATAGAAGCTACATAATCTACCTCTGCAGAAGATATGGATACAATTGGCTGTTTCTTCGATGCCCATGAAATCAGGTTCTTGCCCAGTTGAAAAACATATCCGGATGTGCTTTTCCGGTCATCTAGGTTGCCTGCAAAGTCACTATCTGTGTAACCAAAGAGTTGATTACTATCAGATTTAGTGTACCATAAACTGAAATTGAGAGTTCCTGCAACATATCTCAATATTCGTTTTTCCATTCTCCAATGAGAATCTTTTGGTGATTCCATGAATCTAGAAACAAGGCTAGCTGCATACATGATGTCTGGCCTAGTTGCTGTAAGATACAACAAACTGCCGACTAAACTTTTGTATAAAGTAGAATCCACTGTGGGACCTTCATCATTCTTGCTTAATTTTGTGCCTAANNNCCTTCCATGCGAAACCTTTTGAGAATGTCTGCTGCATACTTTTGCTGACATACAAAAATACCTTTGGCTGATTGATGAACCTCAATGCCTAAAAAATATTTCATGATGCCAAGATCTGTCATCTCAAATTCAGATTGCATGGCATGTTTGAAATCTGGTAGTTCTAGATTTCCTGTGTAAATCATGTCATCAACATATAAACATACAATTAGTATTTTACCGTGCTGATATGTTTTGGTATAAAGTGTGGGTTCATTTTGACTTCTGCTGAAACCACTTTAGCTTGCTTTAAGCCATACAAGGCTTTCTTCAACCGATACACTTTGGCTGGGTGCTCTTGGACTTCAAAACCGGGTGGTTGATTGACATAAACTTCTTCTTCTAAAAGTCCATTTAGGAATGCTGACTTGACATCCATTTGGTAAACTTGCCATTTGTGTTGTGATGCTATGGCCAATAAAGTCCTTACAGTGTCTAACCTTGCTACTGGAGCAAAAGTTTCACCATAATCAATACCTGGTTGTTGTGAGAACCCTTGGGCAACAAGTCTTGCCTTGTTCTTTTCAATCTGCCCTTTTTCATTTAGTTTAGTTTTGTACACCCACTTGACACCAATACTCTTTTTGTGTCTTGGTAAATCAACAAGATCCCATGTCTTGTTCTTCTCAATGGAGTCAATTTCTTGGTTCATGGCTTGAACCCAATGTGGCTCCTTGGCTGCTTCCTTAAAGGATGTGGGTTGACATGACATTAAAGCAAAGAGATTATGTTGCTCAAAGTCATCCAACTGTTGATGGATTTCTCTCAAACTTCGAGTTCTCTGATTCTGTGGTTCAGAGAATGATTCTCTGCTAGAAGTTGAGCTATCCTGTGAGTTTTCTGGTTGTCCTTGGACTTGCATTCTTAGAGGAATGGGTTGATTTACTGGCTGTTCTGAATTTTCTGTGTTTTCAGAACTTGGTAGCAATGGATTTTGACTGTCCACTTGTTGGTTTTCTGAAGCATCCCAGAATTGGTTTTCCAAAAATTGTACATCTTTGCTGAGAATTAATTTCTTGGTGATGGGATTGTAAAGCCTGTAAGATTTAGATGTTTCACTGTAGCCAGTGAAAATGCATTTTTCACTTCTGTCATCAAGCTTCTTCCTTAATTCGGAAGGTACGTGTGCATATGCTATGCATCCAAATGTCCTTAGATGAGCTACATTGAGCTTTGTCCCACTCCAAGCTTCTTGGGGAACTTTCATCTGTAGACTGGTGGTTGGTGATCTGTTCATAAGATAGACTAAGCATGCTACTGCTTCAGCCCAAAAAGTATTTGACAAGTGTTTTTCTTTAAGAAGTGTTCTTGCCATATTCATGATGGTCTGATTTTTTCTTTCAGCCACTCCATTCTGCTGTGGAGTATACCTTGCTGTTGCTTGCATGATGATGCCTTGAGACTTGCAGAAAGTTGCAAATTCTCTGGAGTTGTATTCTCCTCCTCCATCTGACCTGAGTACTTTGAGAAATTTACCACTCTGCTTTTCAGCTTCAGCCTTGAATTCTTTGAATTTTGTAAATGTTTCAGACTTGTGTCTGAGAAAATATATCCAGATTTTCCTGCTGAAATCATCAATAAACGTTAGAAAGTAAAAACTACCACCTATTGACTCTGTTTGCATTGGTCCACATAGGTCAGTGTGGACAAGTTCAAGATGCTGTTTGGCTTGATTGGAAGACTGTGGAAAACTGGTTCGCTTGTGTTTTCCAAGTATGCAAGACTCACATGGGGGGATTTGTTTTTTAAAAATAGGTAAACCTTTGACCATGGAGTTTTTCTGAAGTAGACTTAGACTTTGAAATGGTAGATGTCCAAATCTAGTATGCCAAACCATTGTTTCATTCATGGTTGTTGCATTCTGTGCATAAGGTTGACTCAGATTTGCAGTTCTGAGGGTGAGGGGAAACATCCTATTGGGAGTCATATAGATTACAGAAATTAGTTTTCTGCTGGGTTTTCTATCATAGATTTTACAAGATGCTCCCTCAAAAAGTACCTTATATCCTTTTTCAATGAGCTGTCCTACACTTAACAAGTTATGTTTCAAGTCTGGAACATGGTAGACATTAGATATGTCTTTCTTTACATTCTGTTTAGTAAGAATAGGAACAGTTCCTCTTCCTTGAACTTTGAATAAATAATCATTACCAAGAGTAATATCAGAGGAAATTGAAGAATCAATGCTGGTAAGTAATTCTTTGTTACCTGTCATGTGATTGCTGCATCCACTGTCCAGCAACCAGAGATCTTTAGGTTGTTGTTCAGTTTTGTGGCATGAGAGAAACATACCTCTTGAGATGTCTCCTGTATGATTTGACACATGTGCTTTGCTTGAGAGTTGATCTACCTGCTTCTTCCTGCATTTAGATTCATAGTGCCCATACTTTTTGCAGTAATAGCATTGTATGCTAGTTTTGTCATTGGACCTTCTCCCTCTACCTCTTTGAGGCTGGAAATTCTGATGTTGATGTTGTTGGTGATTTATTTGACCTTGGAAATTCTGATTTGGATATTGTTGACTATTTCCTCCAGTGGAATGAGAGTTATTTTGATTGTTCCCTCTTCCTCTACTTCTTCCTCTGCCTTTCCCTCTTCTGAATGAGAATTGAGATTGGAAGGCATTTGAGATTGACTCATCTGTGAGATGCAGTCTTGTTTCATGTGTCACCAGAGAACCAATTAGTTCATCTGTTGAAAATCTTGACAAATCCTTGGATTCAAGGATGGCTGTTACAACCATTTCAAATTTCCTAGGTAAACTTCTGAGAATTTTCTCAACTATTCTTTGATCAGTGATGGTTTCACCAATGAGTCTGATCTGGTTCACGATGCCCATGACTCTGGTCATGAACTGATCTACAGTTTCGGACTATGTCATCTTGAGAGTCTCGAATTGTGTCCACAAAGACTGCAGTTTAACTGTTTTTACCCTGTCATTTCCTTGGTAGGACGTTTTGAGGATGTCCCAGGCCTGTTTGGAAGTATCAGCACCTGTGATTTTCGAAAAAATCGAATCATCCACAGAATTCTGAATCCAGAATTTCGCTTTGTTTTCTTTTGTCCTCAGAGTTGCTTGAGCAATTCTCTGCGCATTTGTCATGGCAGTGAGGGCTGCTGGATTTGGTTCTACATAGCCAAGATCCACTGGTTCCCAACACTCTTATGCTTGCAGGAACGACCTCATTCGAAGAGACCAGAATTCGTAATTCTTACCAAGAAGAATCGGACCCTGAGTTGGGCCGAGATTGCTAGTCGACACCATTTTAAAAAAAATTGCAGGAAAAAGAGAGGGAAAAATTCGTATTTACCTCCAATCTCAGAGATTGTCGATTTGTCGATGGCTGATGGGAGTTTATCAGGCTTTAGATGGCCCTTGGTCTTCTTGCAATGTGACCACGCGCCTTGTGTAAGTGCTACGGGCTTTCCCCGTTCCTTTGGCTTTCAAATCGCCGAAATGCGAAAAATAGCCTTTCAACTTTTCAACGGTCCAGATCGTGCATTGATCAGACGGTCCAGATCGTATCGGGATATCGCGAATCGGGATTTCACGATTTTTGATGTCGAGTTTCTTTGCCTCCTCGATTTCACGATCGCCGATTTTTCGATGGCGTGCTTCGTTTCGGGACTTTTCCCGATATCGTTGATTGCTGCCACGTGGCCCAGCAGACGGACGGTCGTGATCTCTCCTCGCGATTTCGCGATATGATGTGTCCCGGACCTCTTGTCTGCAGGATCCGCGAAATGCCGAATCCCGAAAAGCCGATGAACTCGCTTATCGGGATTTTTCCCGAAAGCTTCAATCTATGCCACGTGTCCTTGAAGATGGACGGCTCAGATTTGCGTCGGGGATTTCACTGGAAAGAAACCCGATCACTTTTTCTCAGGTTTCACGATTTCCCGAATCCCGATGTGCCGATGGCGCTTTCCTCTTCGGGACTTTTTCCGAGTTGCCGGATTTGTGCCACACGTCCTTAAAGAATGGACGGTCCTGATTCAGCCTCGGGATTTCGCGACTTGTGATGCGCCAAATCTCTGTCAACGTGAAACCCCGAATGTCGATACGCTGGCGGTGCCCTCGATGTTCGCCACGTGTCCAGGAGATATGGATGGCTGAGATCTGATCGGGATTTCGCGTATCGCGATTTCGCGAGTTGCGATGTCAAATTTCTTTGACAGCTT
Source organism: Picea abies (assembly GCA_900067695.1). Lineage (NCBI taxonomy): Eukaryota > Viridiplantae > Streptophyta > Pinopsida > Pinales > Pinaceae > Picea > Picea abies. The sequence continues at coordinate 18,218 of CBVK0100809667.1, forward strand.
GAAACCCCGAATGCCGATTTGTCGACGGGCGCTACGATGTTTTCCATGTGTCCTGACAAACAGACGGCTGAGATCGTATCGCTATATCGCGTATCATGATTTCGCAAGTTGCGATGTCAAATTTCTTTAACAACTTGAAACCCTGAACTCCGAAATGCCGATATGACGATGCGTTGATCTGCTGCCACCTGTCCTCTGAAATGGACGGCTGTGATCGTTTCGGGATTTCGCGATTTCGCGTATCGGAGTTTTTGGAGAGCAGATTCTTTCGCTCGTCCAACTCTCGATTCCCGATTTTGCGATGGAATAGGATCTCGCCACGTGTCTCTTGATGAATGGTCAAGATGACGTCGGGATTTCTCAAGTGAAAAAACCTCCTGTGTGCTCCACACGACTAATCGTCGTGCAACTTCTTACTAATCTAACGGCTGTCGGGCCTGTGTTCAAGATCTAACGGCTGAAATTCTTTCGCCTTTTTCCGCGCTCTCCTCGTCCCTTCTAGTCTGGTTTCCCGCCTTGGAACCGTTTGCAGGACGAATTTCACGGCTTCAATGGCTGTTCTTTGCGCCTGAGATGCGTTCTTTACACCTGTGGAAGAAAGATTCGTGAATCTTTCAATGATTTGAGAGAATTTCACGATTTCTTCATGATCTGCTTGAATCTTTGACTGATGAGAGCGATTTCCTAGAATCTTTAAACAATTCTGCCTTCTGCTTGAATCTTTAACGAATAGAAGCGAAATCTTCAAGTTCTTTAAGCTTCTTTCGTTCTGCAGCTCTTCTGCGTCAATCTTTGATGGTTCTTAGAAAAAAAAATTGTGCAGGTTTCTTTAAAGTTTCTTCTCCTGCTATCTCTGCTTCCTCTACAAGCTTCTTACGACAATCTTTTAAAGAGTATTGCAGACAGCTTTCCAAACCTTGTGAAAAGTCTGTGATGCGTGCTCTCAAGATCCGTGAGGCTCTGCGCTGTGAGGATCGAGTTGCTCTCCCGACTGTGTGAAGAGGCTTACTGCTGTTTCTCTGATACCATGATAAATTGTGAAGGACAGAGAAATGCAGAGAGAAAAGAATAGTATATTCAAATGTATGAAGAAGATGGTTGAGCTATATATGCTCAAGCAAGACAAAAATAGAAAGTGCAGCTGTCCAGTACAGCTGGCAATGTACGGTCATACTGTTGAGGGTACAATATATTTAACAATAATGGTCACCAGAAAATTGAGAAAATTGACTATTTGCATGTAATGGACACTCCATGGACCAATAAACCATCTTCACTGCGTCCCGTCGGTGGAAATTGATGATCTCTAAAACTTTCATCCCATATCACATTTATTCAAAGTGATTAATTAAGCCAATAGTCACACATCTATTGGAAATGGTCAAATTTAATGAGCTTTTATTTAGATATGAGTTTTTAATGGAAACAATTTCATATGCTCCTAGGTGGTGTTTTAACCATTAACTTAATATGATTAAAGTAATTAATATAACAATAACTAATTAATATAACTTTATGTGATTACAGTAATTCATGTAATAATGGCTAATCAAATTATTAATGCCAAACAATATTCAATTTGTTGCAGAGTCTTTAAGACTCTAGTGACTTAACCATTAACTTAATATGATTAAAGTAATTAATATAATAATAACTAATTAATATAAATTTATGTGATTAAATTAATTAGTATAATAATGTCTAATCAAATTATTAATGCCAAACAATATCCAACTTATTGCAAAGTCTTTAAGACTCTGTCACCAGACTGCCCATCCATGCTGCCATGGAGCATGACCATCACGCCCCACCCTCGACATCCGCGCTTCGTTCAATGACCTCCGCTCTCCAACATCGGGAGGGTCGTTTCCATTTATGTATCTCTACCCCTATCTCTGCCCACAGTCTATCAGAGTCAATTCCTCTTGGGACATCCATCATTAGTAGCCATAAAACAATACAACAATACATAATGTATGATCACACTTGGATATATCATGTATGATTACCGAGGCTCTTCCATATCATGGCATTCATCAATAGTAAGAATGTAGGCGAGGGAACCCATGCCATATGTGGCCATGGCATATTTACGTTGATAGGTGTCCCCCTATTGAAATAGATGGTTTAATTAATCTTTTAATTACAAATTCCAATCTTATGGACAACAATTAAAGAATGGAATAAGATGGGAGTTTGGAGACGACAGGAATGGCTCCAAACGTCCACCGTCTTCAGTAAATTAAATATTGCTAAAATTGAATTTGGTGGAGATGGTGGACGGGTGGAGTCATGCCTACCGTCTCCAAACTTCCATACCATATTCTTCCGTCTTGCGTCGACTCTTCCATACCATATCCTTTTTATATATACACACACGCCTTCCCTTGCTTGTACCAGAAAAAGTTGAAATGATATATATATATAATCCAGCTATTCGTTAAGTTGAAATTCATCTCACAAACTAGTATATTAAAAAAATATATACGATATTGTAATTCACCCGCTCCTCACATTACCTCCGTTAGCCACGACCGGCCTTGTTATAAACCATCTGCTAATGCAAATGTATGGCATTGATAGTAGAAACTATAAACTATTACAACAAATATAAAAAACAGGAAGACTTGTGTCTCCCTCTGCCTTTGTGTAACTTGCCGATGAATCATCTCCAGATCAGGGAAGGGAAGGGAAACAACCCCAAGCCTGGCTGGGGACCAATAACAACAGCTTGTTATGTAGATTAATTTCTATCATTTCGACCATGATAGAGCTAAACGCACTAAAACAAGAAGGTAGAGATGTTCCATATTTCGGTTTCTTAATAAATAGAGAGAATCCCAAGGCCTCTCTAATACTTAGTGCAAATCAGAATTATAAGAGAATAACAAAAACACCAGAGCATCCCATAACTATTAACTAGCACAGTCACAATTATGTGGCTAATGAACTTCGAAAGGTATAATTAATTTACAAACCCTAGTTAAATTTAATATGTTATGGACCTTCATTGTGGCTATGCTAATATAACCCTAACTCTCTTCCGGTTAGCCTATTGATAATTAGGCTTGTGAAAATATCAAAAGGTTTGCCAATATGGTGGCTTCTTATGGTAGATATGGCAAAAGTGATCGAAATGTAAAAATTAATAGTGAAGTAAATTTTTAATCTCAATTAAGTTTGCTAAGAAGTTAAATCTGACAATCAGATGATTACACAGTAAAAATAAAATAAAAAATTAAACTCCTCATAATAATTATTAAGGTTTTTCTTATTTACAGAGTTTTATTAATTATTCATTGAGTAGCTCAATTAGTGAACAAGGCCTAAGAATGGTTTGCCTTCATCAATTAAAACCTGTAGGCATACTTCACCAATTAAAACCTATAAGCATACTTAAGCCACACTTAATGTACACCAATTACATGCAATGTGACCTTTTGTTAAAACCATCCATTTAAATTTTATCATTGTAAGATGGATTGAAAACTTTTAAAATTCTGAAAATTTGGATGGAACAATAACCCAATACAATCATCGATTAGTTTTGCAGAGGAGCGTAAGGTGCTCTTCAGTAGAGCCTGTCGTTTCTTTTCTCTAAAAACCGCTATATGGAAAACTTCTTACTAATTGGAAGAGCCGTTGCAAACACCCATTGCAAACATAACTCAATTTTCCAATTTGTAACCAAATTAGTTTTTTTCGTATTCAGTGTTTCGCTACATGTAGCTTACCTGCATTTATCATCTGAGAAGATTGGGTGCGGTTAACGAGATAAACAAAAATCTTTTTTTTGTGCTTTGGCAAAAGACCTAATCTTAAGCCTAAGTACTTCAAAGATACTCCTTTTCTTTTTTACCAGCTGTATGTAACCTCCTCTAGAGTAAGAGGTAAATGAGATTGTATGAGCTAATCCTATTGTTTAATTTACAGTGCATAGAAACACAAATTCTCATTTAAAAAAAAATATGAACAATATAGCAAGTTCAGCGTAGAAAATTGTGAAAAGGTCACAAGGTGGCTGCTCAGGGACGGCTTGGGAGACCTAATGGAATGAAAAAATGCAAACTACGACAATTTAGCCAAAAATATCATTATACACACAAGCTCAAGAATTAATAGCACGAATAAAAAAGGGAAATGTTCATGCATGAACAATTCATTGCATGCATGTTGGCCGACCATTCAAGGAAGGTATGAGTCTGAACCCACAACAATGGCCTTCCCACGAGCCCGCAACAATGGCCTTCCACCCTCGGCGATCCCAAATGAAACGTTCAGGTTGGCCATCCAAAATAAAAGGTGTGTATAGCCAGAAAATGAAAAGTTCAGTTAATTTCAAAGGTTAATCATTTAAGTGGCAATCATATAGTGCTACAGTAATTTTTTAATATGATTAGGTAAATGTTAAAAAGTAAACATGATGCATTTAAAAATACAAGAAAGTTATAAAGAGTAAATCACATTCATTGATTTGGGAGGATGACTAAGAATATGCCAACATCTTTAATTGTTAGCCATTAGATTAGAATTTTAGATTAAAAGGTGATTAATTTTTCTCATTGCCAATAAGTACTAGCACAGCCTCTAATAAGTCGCGGCTGGTGAACACTGAAAGGCTTATGACTATTAAACTTCCCACGTAGTTAAAAAAACCCTAATTAACATAGTAAAAACGCCAGAGCGTTACTGCCAGGTTCGATGAATCGGAACACAACTGACTTGGCCCATCGGCCCTCTTCTGAAGAACGTGCGTAAATTCAAGTGCGAATCCCAACTGTCGGAACGTGATCATCGACGCTTGGTCATGGCCCTGAAGGTGGAGCGTGGAAGGCATTCACGTATGTACAAGTGGAAGGCTGTTAAAAACTCAAGCATGCACTAGTGAAAAATGTTAATTTGGCTAGTTTCATAAAATGAAATGACGGAATGAAAAAAGAACATGGCTGGTGAAGGCCAAAGGTTTAGGTTGGCCTAGAAAATGAAACCCTAATCACTCATACGTGGCAATCAGCTAGCAGCCATAGTAAATTTTAAATATGATTAAGTAAAAGTAAAAAAATAAACATGTAAACTGATGTCTTTATAATAGTGAGGAAGTTAGTGGTTGAAATCACAACCATTGATTTATTGGGACTACTAAGAATATTCCATCAATATTTAATTTTGTCCATACAAAACTGATTAAGCACTAAAAACCTATTAAATGTGCCCATGGTGAATAGGTATACGCCTTTTGGCGTAATAAGCCTTTCACCCTAAAAATTTAAAACATCTCTCTCCCCTGTAAGTCGTACTTATCCATAAGTGCCCATGTTTTCCAGATTTACATAATCGATTCCAATAAAAAAAAAACGAAAGAGTAGAACGTTTAACCAACACCGTTAATAAATCATACACTTCAAGCCGACCGTCCATCCACCACATCAAATCTTGGTCAACCCAATCAGCAGGTCATCACTCTCGAGATCTTCCAGAAGCTTAGACCGTGAGATCAGTCAAACGGGCGAGGCCATAACACTTGTTTACTAGAATTTGTCTTCCCAAAGCCTTCCAAATTTCATACATGGTCATCTTTGTCGTGAAGCAGACATTTTCGCAATATTTAATTTGATGGAGATGGTGGAGTCATGCATGCCGTCTCCGAACTCCCATACAATTCCATTCTTTAACTGCGCTTCCCGAATATGGCGTATGATAAAGGATGGCAGAGTTGACGAAAGACAAAAGAATATGGTAAAGGAGGGAAGAATTTACGCAAGACAGAAGAATACGGTATCGGAAGAAGGGCAGTTAAAAAATGGAATAGTATGGGAGTTTGGAGATTGCAGGCATGACTCCACCCATCCACCGTCTTCAGTAAATTAAATATTGCTAAAATTGAATATGGTGGAGATGGTGGACGGGTGGAGTCATGCCTGCCGTCTCCAAACTTCCATACCATATTCTTCCGTCTTGCGTCAACTCTTCCATACCAAATCCATTTTATATATACACACACACCTTCCCCTGCTTGTACCTGAAAATGTCGAGATGCTATATATATAGTGAATCCAGCTATCCGCTACTATGGTATCAGGAAAGAGCAGTTCTTCTAGGATTTCTTTGCGGAAGACGAACTATCATCATCCTTTCGTCTTTGCAATAGTGTTGTTTTCCGTGTTCGAACCTCCAGGCCGTCTCTCAATCATGGCTGAAGCCCCGCTCAAAAAACATGACCGTGAATCCCAGGCTCTGCTATATTCCATTGATGTCGGGAGACGAAACGCTTCCACGGCGAAGAAACCGACCGGTTTCTTCACCTACTGCAATTAGATCAAACCTTAGCAGACGACGACGACGAAGAATTCTCTCCCAATGAGGAACTCGTAAACGGAGTCATGAATAGCCTGGAGGAAGAGATTGTGGCGACATGTTGCACTTCTTATCCTTCCTCCAAATCTGGAGTTAACTCTGCGGGCCCAGAAATTTGTAGCAGATATGAGGGTCAAACCTGAGATTTAGACTCTGATATTGATCTGTGTTATCTCCTGGAGGCTTCAGACGATGAGCTTGGCATCCCCCAAGCCTCATTCTGGACTTGAAAGAAGTCTGTCAATCCACCAAAGAAACATCCGAGAGTTTGTGGGAGAACTGGCATTTCGAGAACAACTTTGAAGAATATCAACCGTTTGCATTGTACGATAATGCCTGGGATGCTATAGAGATTGAGGATTATATAAACATATATTTTGTCAGCCAAGCCATGTCATTTGATGGAGATTTTTCCGCCGCATGGAGACTAGAAAATGCCCGTGACATGTAATAATTGCAAGATTTCTTTATTTATGTATAGCTCGTCTATAGCTGTCGTTTTAATCTCAGACGAGAAATAGCAATAGGACATACAATATTTTTAGCATCACAAAATTTCATTCTGAAGTTATTTTTTACAGAATGTCCTGGGAACGGAACAAATTTAAAGATAATCTCTGTCAAGAGTACTTTATTGGTAAAATCTCAATTTAGCTTTGTTAAAGGTTTTCCCGATTTTCTTACTCGTCCCCATACTTGGAAGTAATGGAGATGTTAGCTAGTTGTTAGCACCAGTAATAAGCGCGGGTTGTAAGCACCAGTTAGAAGAGTCAGTTCTTAGTTAAGAGTCAGTTGTCTAGTTGTCTTTTGGTTTGCATGTAGCCGACTCGGGAGAGTCTTTTCCTATATAAGGATGTAATCCGTCTTCGTTTAATATCAAGAAGTGAGCGTTGCCTCACCGTGTTTGTTTTCCTCGTATATTTTATCTTGGTATCAGAGCCACGAGAGTGTAGTGCGAGAATTCAAGAGGTTCACAGGTCCCTCCTCTAGTAGAGTGCGGGGGCATACTACCGCAAATAAAAGCAAAAAATTCCCGCAGTCGGGCCACTCGGGAGGTGTGAACAACTCGCAGCCGGATTACTCGTGGGGTGCGGACTTCTCGCAGGCCACTGGAACGTGAGGTGCGAGAAAACGAGAAGCTTCGATTTGTTGCGCGAGTTTAATTGTAAGCTGGTGCATGAGTTTGGATGCATGCAGCGTTAAAAATCCATGAGTTTGCTGCGTGAGAGTCGAGCATGCAGCGTAAGAGTTGAGCATGGATTGATTTTGAAAAGTTTTGAAGAGCGTGGAGTTTTACATGCGGTGCATGCGTGAGGTTTGTTTTTGAGTGGATATATGATTAAAAATTAAGGCAGTAATATATCATATATATATATATATATATATATATATATATAAGTTTTTATATGAGTGGAGTTTTTATATATAAAAGTTTTTATATATAAGCTTTAATTTTATATGTAAAGCTTTGAATGGGAGTGCTACATTGCATTGTTTTATTAAGTGGATACGAGTTTGGAGGTTGTTAAGTGGATATTTTAAATAAGAGAGGAGAAGTAAAAAAATTTTAAAGTTTTTTTTTTTTTAAAGGAGGGAGTTATAAGTTTTTAAAAAGTGGAGATTTTTGGATAATAAGTTGCATGCATGCATGATTTAAAGTTGACAGTAGAAATATAGTTGGATCGGTGGTATCCGAAGGCAGAGCGACAAAACGTTGCATATCCTTGGTGATTTTTTCGTGCAGAGACTAAATTGTAACGATGGCGAATCCGCTGGCAGAGACCTACCTCAACGAAGCCAACAAGTTAGATGGCTCGAACTTCATTAACTGGAAATTCAAGATGTACACGCTCATGGAGGGCTATGGTGTCTGGAACATTGCGAATGGAACCGAACTGAAACCTGTTGCGGCTGCAAGTGCGACAGCAGCAGGAGGTGCGACAACAGTGGTAGGAGGTGCAACAGCAGCACAGATCCAAGACTGGGAGAAGCGCTAAAACAAGGCAAAGGTATTGTTGCGCATGTCAGTTAAAGATAGCATAATTCCGCATATTAGAGATGCTACAACTTCTGCTGCAACATGGACAGCCCTTAAATATTTGTATGAAACTAGCAACACAAATCACATTTTGTTCCTGAAAACTAAATTGCTAGGCATTAAGATGGATGGAAATGAATCTGTTAGTTCATTTTTGGGTCGCATTAAAGAGGTGAAAGACAAGCTAGTAAATGTAGGCGAAACTGTTTCCAATACTGATCTAGTGACTATTACCTTAAATGGTATGCTAGAAGACTATCACATGTTCATAACAGGTCTTGCAGCAAGGGAGAAACCTCCCACGTTTGAAGAACTGACAGGTATTTCGCTGCAAGAGGAAGAGAGGCGTGGGAATCTGAAGCCTCCAAGTAAAGATTTGACACTATGGTCAAATAATAGATCTGCGAGAGGGAGATCAGGAGTAAGAGGCAGAGGAGGCAGTTCATGGCAGCGAGGCGGTTCATGGCAGAGAGACAGTTCATCACAGAGAAGATAATCTCCAAATCAAGGTATGCAATCTGATAGGAATGAGTCAAAGAGTTGTTTTTATTGTGGTCGACCTGGACATATGGTTAAAGACTGTCATAAGAAGAAAGATGACGAGGCTAGGAATAAACCTAGAACACATTCAAGTCATTATGCAGAAAAATCTTCAAATCAAGATCACAGATTATTTATTGCTAGTGATGATATTGATGAACCCCCGAATTTTGACTCACGGGATCTTAGGTTGTTTGTGTCTAACGCTGCTTTATCTGCTGAAACGGATGATTCTGATGCCTGGTTTGTGGATTCCGGAGCATCAGTACATATGACTTGTAATCAAAATTGTATGCTAATTTCAAAGAAACTCAGAATGGTGCCAGCATATATCTTGGAGATAACCGCACTCATCAGATCAAGGGATATGGAGACATTCCTGTGACATTGCTGAATGGTACTATTCGTCACATTCGCAATGTGGTGTATGTGCCAAGAATAAAGAAAAATTTGATCTCTGTGTCCACCATTACAGATCAGAACTTGAAGGTTGAATTCTTCAAGAATTATTGCATAGTGAAGG
>CBVK0100809668.1:0-19693 GCA_900067695.1 Picea abies
AAGATCAACCACTGGATATGTGTTTAGCATTGGATCCAGGGTTGTTTCATGGAGAAGTAAAAAACAGCCTACTGTATCTTTGTCTTCTACCGAAGCAGAATATAAAGCCTTGTGTGCAGCAACTTGTGAAGCTGTTTGGTTAAGAAGACTTCTTCAAGATGTTGGAGAAGAACGAAAGGAACCTATGATGATAAGATGTGACAATCAAAGCTCGATCAATATTGCGAAGAATATGATCTTTCATGCAAGGACAAAGCATGTTGAAGCTCAGTATCATTTTGTTCGAGAAAAGTTGCAGTCAAATGAAATAACTCTTGTGTATTGTAATACTAGTGAAAATGTTGTTGATATTTTCACTAAGCCTCTTGGAAAGATTAAGTTTGAACTGTTTAGGGAGATGTTAGGTGTAGAAGTCAATCCATTCTCCATTAAGGGGGAGACTTGGAAGTAATGGAGATGTTAGCTAGTTGTTAGCACCAGTAATAAGCGCGGGTTGTAAGCGCCAGTTAGAAGAGTCAGTGCTTAGTTAAGAGTCAGTTGTCTAGTTGTCTTTTGGTTTTCATGTAGCCGACTCGGGAGAGTCTTTTCCTATATAAGGATGTAATTCGTCTTCATCTAATATCAAGAAGTGAGCGTAGCCTCACCGTGTTTGTTTGCATGGTATATTTTATCTTATATCTTTGTGATAGCTTTCCTAGCAATGAATTTGTGCTCACGAGGTGTTGTTTAACCATTGTGGTGAGTGATGGAGCAATGTATGGGTGTTTTTATTCTCAACAATGCACACGATTTTGATTCTGATTTTGAGATCAAGGATCCATGCCCATCTGGTCTAAATGAATACATGATAGTCATTTGGAAAAAAGTAGCATAGACGGATTCCAAAGGAATATGGTGATTGGACAACCTGCATGCATTTCCAATGGAAAAGTTGAATACTTTCATATTTGATTGATTAGCATATCGAAATTTACATTTTTAATTTTCTAAAATAAGTGGAGCCAGTTGAATGGTAGTATCATTTTATTAATTATTAATGTTTTTTTTCCCAAAAAAACTCATTATTTGAATTTAAGTAGAAAATTTGAACGTATCACCAAAGGATGATTTAGTTCAAGGGATGATTCTTCATTCAATATTGTATTTGTAATTGAAGTTTAGAACAATTTTTTCACTTCAAGGGGTGCATGTAAATCATTTATTAAATATTTTTATTGTTAAATTTTTAATGTTTGACAGAATTGAAAAATATTTGTAACTTCTAATTAAGGCATTGATAAAATTCAAGTGAAGTACTCTATCAACAAATTTTTCCATACAGTCTAAAAGAAGGTCAAGGAAAATCTCTTATAGTTCTATTTTTTAGTGTGTTCAATGTTTCTTGTGCTTAATACTTTTAGTTTTTTATTGTATGCACTTGATAAGTAACTCATCATGTCAAAATTGGTAAACTCATTCACTAATTCATACAAATTGGATGGACCAAAAAACTATAAGGCTTGCATTAATTACATGCCGAGAACATAGATTTATAATGAGTTTTGGAAAGATGTATGTAGTGGTGATAAAAATCCAATTAAGCCTATTGATGCTAGAAAATTGCCAATATGGGAATTGAAAGAAGAAAAGGAACTTGCACCTTTGATATATTCTATGAATAATAAAATGTTTGTATACATTGAAAATGCAACTTATTCTTGTAATGCATAGAAAATATTTAATAAAATTTTCGATACTCAACCTAAATCAAAACACGTTTATCTCCATACAAAGCTCAAACAAATATTGGATAAATAGGAAGATGTTTTGGAGCACATCTATGCTTTAAAAAATACCAGACTAGAAATACTAAAATGTCGATTTAAGGACATGGAAGAAATCTTGATGACATCAATATTGATCAATGGTATTCCCCTCTTATAAGAATTTCTCGGAAACCTTAAAAATCTCTAGTAAAGAGGAGAATCAAAATTTTGATTCCTTCAGTGACTTTTTGGTCCAGCATGACAATACTTTTTGTAAAAAGAATAAATTACAAGAATATCTTCCCTTTACCAACTCAATTAAACGAGAAAGATCAAGGAGAGAAGGAACTTACAATGAAAGTACAATATGAAGAGGCATGCAAAGTGAAAATTATAAAGCAAGATGAACATTCAATAATCCAAGAAATCAAGCATATGGTCGTGGTCATGGTAGAATCCAAGAAAGTGAAAGAAATAATAAAAATAAACAATATTTTAAGAGATCTCAATATTATCCTAACAATAATAATCAATCAACAAAAGATGAATATATGACTCAAGTAAAGAGAAAAATATCTATTCACATTGAGCATGTGGTAGAAAAGTGTAGAACATGAAACAAATTTTTTTCCCAAGAATAAGAAAACTTTGAACTCTTAATAACATTCTAAGTCTAATTATTCAACTTTATCTCATTATGTAGATAATCAAGAGGATGATTTTGAACATGTGTTGATATCTAACCAGGAGATAGACTTTGCAGATTCAGTTTCCACAAACAAGTTGACAAGAAAAAATTATAAAGATGATCAGATACTAGATACAGGGATACTCAACATATGTGCTACATAAAATATTATTTTTAGGGATATTAGGACATTGAACTTAATCCATTTTATTTAGCATATGGCCCAACCCATACTCCTCAAGGAAAAGGATTAATACGATTCTCTCTCGAAGAATTGGTATCTTATTACTTTCCACGTTTGGTATTTTCTAACATTTAAAAGCAATTCGTTTATCTCAATACTCATTACCCCAGGAGGTCATAAAAATATCATGGAAGATATCTTGATCAAAATAAATTTAGTCAAAAATGATTACAAAATAGTAATGAAGGGTTATGAAGACAATCGATTTTCTAAGGTAATAGTTCATGAGGTCAAATTTCTTGAGGTCATATTTTCTCAAGTTATAATCCTTGAGGTCATAGTTATTGAGGTCAAATTTGTCAAGGTCATGGTTCTCAAGGTCATAGTTTTTGAGTTCATATTTCTAAGAGGTCATATTTCTTGAGGTCAAAGTTCCTAAGATCATAGTTCATGAATTCAAAGTCCCCGAGGTCATAGTTCCTTAGGTCATACATCCCGAGGTCAAAGTTATTGAGATTAAGATCTCAAGAGATTTGACCTAAGAAGCTATGAATTGAGGTCATAGTTCCTAAGGTCAAATTTTGTGAGGTTAAAATTCTCAGTGTCATAATTCCTAAGGTCATAGTTCCCAAGGTTATAGCTCCTGAGCCCAAAGTTCATGGAGTCATAATTCCTAAGGTCATAGTTCTCGATGTAAAATTTATTGAGGCCATATTTCCTAAGGTCAAATATCCCTAGGTCATGATCTTGAGAACTTTGACCTCAAGAATTGTGACCTTAGGAGCTTTAACCTAAAAAATTATTACTTCGGGAACTTTAAACTTGGGAACTATGACCTCAATAACTATGACCTTAGGAACCATGACTTCATGAACTATGACCTAGATATATTTAACCTTAGGAGCTATGACCTTCAAAAATTCACCTCAGGAAATATGACCTTGAGAAATTTGACCTTAATAAATTTAACCTCGGGAACTATGACATTGAGAAATTTGACCTCAGGAGATTTGACCTTAAGAAATTTAACCTCAGGAACTATGACCTCGATAACTATGACTTGAGAAACTGTGATCTCTGGAACTTTGAATTGAGGAAATATTTACTGAGGTCATAGTTCCTAAGGTCATAGTTCCTTAGGTCAAAGTTCTTTAGTTTGAATTTACTAAGGTCGTGATCTCGAGAAATTTGACCTCATAAACTATGACATTAGGAACATTGACCTCAGAAACTATGATCTCAGAAAATTTGACCTCGAGAACTATGACCTTGATAATTATGAGCTATAGAAATTTGACCTACACAACTATGATATTAAGATATTTAACCTTAGGAACTATGAAATTCAGAACCTTGAACTTAGGAACTATGACCTCGAGAAATTTGAGCTCAAGAAATTTAACCTCGGGAACTATGACCTTGAGAACTTTGATTTCATATACTTTGACCTTAGAAACTTTAACCTCAACAAATGTGGCATCAAGAACTATGACCTCAGGAATTTTTACCTCGGGAATTATGACCTCTAGAACTTTAACCTCAAGAAAGTTAACCTCGAGAAATTTAACCTCGGGAACTATAACATCGTGAACTATGACCTCAAGAAAATTATTGAGGTCATAGTTCATGAGGTTAAAGCTCCTGAATTCATGGTTCCTAAGGCCATAGTTTCTAAGGTTAATGTTCTCTAGTTCATAGTTCCTAAGGTTATAGTTCTTGAGGTTAAAGTTTCTAAGTTCATAGTTCTTGTCTCATAATACCTATGACCTCAAGTAATATGATATTTCTTGATGAAATATGAGCTCAAGAAATTTGAACTAGTGCCTATGTCATAGTTCTTGAGTTCATAGTTCCTGAGGTTAAAGTTCCCGAGGTCATAGTTCCCGAGGTTAAATTTCTTGAGGTCATAGCTCTTGAGGTCAAATTTCTTGTGGTCATAGTTTTGAGGTTAAATTTCTTGAGGTAATAGTTCCTACGGTCATAGTTCATAAGGCTAGGTATTTCTTGAGTTCATAGTAACTGAGGTTAAATTTTTTAAGGTTATGGTACACAAGTTCAAATTTATCGAGATAATGGTTGCTGAAATCATAGTTCCTAAGGTCATAGTTTCTAAGGTCATAGTTTCTAAGGTCATAGTTCCAAGAGATCATAGTTCCTAATCTCATAGTTTATAAGGTCAAATTTATCAAGGTCATAGATTTTGAGGTCATATTTCCTAAGCTCATAGTTTCTAAGGTCATAGTTACAAGAGGTCATAGTTCTTGAGGTTCAATTTCCTAAGGTCATAGTTCTCGAGGTCATAGTTCCTGAGGTCATAGTTCTTGAGGTCAAAGTTCCAAATATCATAGTTCATGAGATCACAGTTCCCTAGGTCAAAGTTCATGATATCATGACCTCAAGAACTTTGACCTTAGGAACTATGACATGAGGACATAGTTCCTAATGTCATAGTGTTTTAGGTCAAAGTTCTTGAGGTCATAGTCCTTGAAGTCATAGTTCCTAAGGTCATATTTCCAAGAGATTATAGTTACTTAGCACAAATTGCATAAGTTCATAGTTCCTGAGGTTAAATTCCCCAATGTTATAGTTCCTGAGGTCAAATTTCCTTAGGTCATAGTTTCCAAGTCATAGTTCTTGAGGTATTAGCTCTTTAGGTTAACGTTTCTAACGTCATAGCTCTTAAGGTCAAAGATACTAAGTTCATAGTTTTGAAGGTCATAGTTTTGTTGACATTTTTAGTGACATAAAGGAAGGGTGTTATGATCCCAAAATGTATGGGACAATCCAAATGAAGAAAAGGTTCATAGTGGAATACTTTAACCAATAAGCATGTAGAAGTTATAATGGTGAATGATACAGTTTTAGGAAACCTGATGCAGGAGCATCAATAGCAGGGTTATAGGTGAACCAAAAAATGAGGGTGAGGATGGTAAGGGGAAACAAGGGGAGTAACAGGTACATGAATGAAGACTTGCAATGGGAAAATGTGATGAACCGTGTATGAGAAAGAGTTTCCAAGATAAATGATAGATACAACAACTGACGACCCACGTATTTTGGTGGATAGCTACTCTTTTATATGGACTTCAACAATGTTTATGTTTTTCGGGTACAAGAAGAAGATCAAGAATGAAGAAGACCAAAGACCATGGAAAACTGAAGATGAAGAAAAATGGAAAAGGTCTAGAACCTAGAAGAGAGAAGGGACCAATTTAATGAATATTTCTCATGAAAGAGGGAACATTCCTATTTGTAATGCTTAATGAAATAATATGATTGAGATTGTAATAATGTAGAATTATTCTGGAAAGTCTACATAGGAATGAAAGATGGAGAGAAATGATTAAATGTAGGGATGAATATTGTTGAGAGAATCATACATATCTTTTAGAGAGATCATAGGAGATAGTTAGGGATTTATTATTGAAACTAGTCAAGTATTTGGTTTAACTAAATAAGTTGAATATAATTTATTTGTCAGGATCACTTAGTTTTATATAAAGTGATAAATTATATCATGGAAAATATATACATGAATTATTGATTAATAAAATTTCCCCTTCACGGATTTGGGATTTTGTGTCACAATGTCCCTTTCTCTGTGTATGTATGTATTCCAATGCATTCTCTAGTGCATAATTTTTAATATTAGAGAGAAGAAAAATATATAGAGGGGACTCGATAGCCAGCTTACCATCTTATGTTGTTGAAGAATTGGTTTCACATGATTTTGAAGGAAGCACTATGTGAAATATTTGGTTATATTCTCATCTAGGCATGTGAGTAATTCATTTCATTTTCTTGTAATTATATATCTGGTCGTTTCTTATTTGGATATAGGTGTGTACCAAATATAGTGGTCATACTAGTTGAGGCAAAGCATCTATGTGTGCTAATAGTGATTAGGGGTCAGATGTGTTGAAGCAAATTGAGAAAGCTCCAAAAGGGAAAAAATCATGCAGAATTGATATAAAATACTTGAAGTTTTGTCAAGGTACCATTTGACACATTTTATGGTGCAACACAAACTAAGCTTGTACTGTGAACGTACTTCAATGCATTCATGCAGTATTGGAAATCATTCCATGTCTCAAAATCTATGCAGTCCTTACCTCAAAATCCATTATGTATCGGACTATGTGCACATAGGGATCATTTTCCATTAAATAGGCCATGGTCCTAACCCCCCCATCTGAATTAGTTGCAACTTATTACTAAATTAGGTGGGAATCCGACTAAATGTTGGGGCATTCGCTTAGTGGTTAAAAACATATGCTAATATAGTAGAGGTAAGGGTTCGATTCCCCTTCCATGTTATACATGTGTTGTTTGTTGGTTTAATATATAGTTTTTTATACTATATATAATATACATCTGGTTATAAACCATGTTTGTTGGCATATAGTTTGTTACATGGCATATGGTGTATACTATATACCATATATTATATATCTGTCAACACTTTTATTATGATTTGAAACTGTTTCATTTTAATCTCCTCGCGCAAACTATGTTGCAGTTACATTATATTTAAATTGACTAGGGAATAAGGGTCGAGGGATTAGGCCCTCAACCCTTTACATTCCAAAATGAATTTTAATGTAACTTTAAATAAAATATATGCCACTCATATATTAAGTTGTTTTATGTGGCTTGTTGGTTGTGGTGGGTATGTTAGGGCTTGGAGGAGTATGGAGGTTGTGAGTTCGACCCCCTTTGACTCCATAATTTTACACAACATTAACCAATATTATCCAATGAGGGGATGCCACGTGACAACCTATTATTGGATATCCAATGCCATGTGTCAATGAATCATTGGTCCACTTGTCAACCTGTAACTTGTCCATCGGATGCTAAGTCATATTCCCAGACACTATACGATCAGTCCACATGGAACCTTGGGGTGTGGCCATGTCACCTGTACGTTAATTCCATGTGTTATTGTACAAACATGACATGTGTCTTTTTACCCCTTTCAGTTTTAACTTTCACCAAAACTTTGACCAGTTATAACTTTTGCATATGAACTCCGTTTGAATTTTCATTTGCGTCGTTGGAAAGATGATGACAAGATTTATGCAATGATGTTGATTTCAATATGATTTGAGACAATATAATTTTGAGAATTTATGGATCCCCTGGAACCCCTATGAGTGTTCCAAATCGTCTTGGACCTCTATGAGAATTCCTCAGATCCTCCTAGATCACACCTTCCCACTGAATATCTATACTTTTGGACCTCCAAAAGTATATATATTCAGTGGGAAGGTGTGATATAGCAATATATATTCAACAAATTAGTGATGATAACTCTAACTCACGCTTCCATATTACTGAAATTTTCATATTCAGTAACTTAGTAATGAAGCTTCTTCACTCTTCCATCTTATTGATTCTTTTGGAAATAAGTCTTCATCTTGGGTGATCAATATTAGGTACTAGATCAATGCACTTTTGTCTACTTGTCTAGAATATAGATTTGAATCTAGCCTCTAACACTGTAGTGAATATGATATATATAGCTTCGGTTCTGGCTCATAGATTCCCTAACAAAAAAATTCTTGTTCACTGAATCTATACAATACCTATATCATTTATTTCAACATCCACTCCCATATCCTTCTGTTGAATATATTCCATCTCGACCAATCTCAAATGAAGTCGAATGTTGATCTATTCCTTTCCCATTTGGAGTTTCTTTTCTTATACTGTTGATGTACTTGTAGAAGTCTGTGAATGAATACTTTCTCCATTGTCGCTTGTGCCTTGAATTTGTTTTATGTTTTTACTATATCATATGTACTTGATTTCTTATGTTCAAGGTATACATATTTACGAACATGACATAGTATTTTTAAACATGCTTATAGCATGCACCTTTATGCACCTCTTATTTATGAAGAGGATTACTTCTCCTTTACCAGCTCTAGAAATTTTTTCATTAATTTGATGCTCTTTCTACTCCTAAAACACATTTTCCAACTATCTACATCCTTATGTTCCTTCTCTTTCAGTTATTCATAATTAATAATTTTTTCTAAGACAATTTGATCCATATGTATCCCTTTAGTCGATTACAAGACAATACAATTGTCCATATCATTGTCTAGAAGCTTTAGAAATATTTACAATGAGATTCCTCTCACTGTAAAACAATATGCATATAGGTGGCTATATATAAATATCCTTAATGTGATTCCTCTCAATCTAAAATAAAGTTTAAGGTGGTTGTTCATAAATCTCCTTAACACGATTCCTTTCACTCTAAAACGAAGTGTAAGGTGGTTATCTAGAAATATCTTTAATGAGGTTCCTCTCACTCTTTACATCATATAAGGTGGAAATATAGAAATTCTCTTTAAAAAATTCCTCTCACTCATATAAGGTAGAATTATAAAAATTTACACAGTCTCTCTCACTCTCATAATTTACAATGATTGGCTTACAATCCTTCTAACAGAGTTCAATATATTTACACATATGCATAATATTTTACAAATATACATATTTACAAAATTTTTAAATATGGTTTACTCATGGACTCATTCTCCCTAGTGTATAGGGAAGAGTTTCGTAGCTTCCGACCTCTGTCAATGCCTCTAAAGTCAATGTTGAATATGATATTGAATTTTATGCAAAATATGGTGTTGAATCAAAGTAACCATTAGAACAAACTATCAATCTTCCCAGCAACATGTATAACCTCTCTTTATGAATACCAAGCACTATTGTCGTGTCTGAAGTAACTTCCTTTGAATACACAAGTGCTCAACCATTCTGGAATGCAACTGCATAACCATCATCCTCAAATGTGACAACTGAGAGTAGGTTTACCTTTAAGTATGGAACATACAACATATGTTTTATTCCCATAAATCCTCCCAACTCGGGATGGGATCTTGCATATCCATACCCCTTTATTTCTTGTTGTGTGTTGGTTTGAGATTCCATAAAGCAATCTGTGTCTAATTTTGAGAAGGTAAAAAATATTGATCTCATCCCAGTCATGTTGTGAGATGAGCCACTTTCCATGAACCATTCTTCAATGTCTTTGTATATCAAATTTCCAAGACCATCCATCAATAAGTGTTCTTTCCCAATATTTTCAGTAATACCATTGACTTCATATGGAGTTGTTGCTTTTCCTCTCTCAAGTGTCTTTACATATTTTCTATTCTTCTTCGGACATAAGTGCGAGTAAAGTGTCCAACACTTCTCAATCTAGTGTTCACTCTTACCACAATAAGAGCATATCATTCTGTTTCAGGATCCCTTCTTATCATTCCTCCTTTTCCTCTTACTTCAGAAAAGATCTTCCTTCTTCTTATAGGGATTTACTTGAATAGAATGTCTTATTGTATACTTCTCCACATCATGGTTGTTAGTTCCACAAGAAACACATGGATAACTGTACCATTCACCAGTGGTAAGAGTCTTTATTCCTTCTCATGTAGCATGCACATCTTTCCCTGGAGATGAATTGTAGATGTTACACTTCTCTGGAATGGAAGGTAAGGCCAATTTCTTATTTAGGTTTTGTTCATATGATATTCTCTTTGTTTTAGTGACCCTTGAGCACTCTCCATCTTGATGGAAAAAATAATAATATGAAGAGTCTTCTTTATCGATCATGTTCTTTGAGGGAGATAGTGCAAGATATACCATCTCATTCTTTTCTTGTCTAACTTTAATGATTGATGGTGCTATCTGCAACTTTCTCTCTAACTCATGAAAAATACTCATGTGGAAAAATTCATGACATAACAATCAATCTTATATCCTTTTCTTCTCTTCCTCAATAGCTTGCAACTTCCTTCTTAACTCATAATTATCTTTATGGATTTGTCGATTAATGTTCTTCTGCAATCTTGATTTCATAAGAAGTTTAGTCATATTGATTCCTTGAAAAGAGCCTTCAATATCTTCACCAACCAAACTCTTGGATCTCATCAAAACAACAACTTGCAACACACACCAAAACTAGCTCTGATACCACTTATCTCAAATAAGCAGGTCAGACAACCATCTCTGATACCACTTGATTAAAAATCATTAGACACCACTTACTATTTTACATATATAAATGTAGTATCTAACTTGATCAAAAATAATTTATTAATCGTATTGGGGTGGTTTGTATAATTACAATGATGTGATTTTTACCCAAAAGCTCTTAAATTGAAGATTAGATTTCTTGATGATGGTGAGATGACACAACAAAAAATAAAGAACTCAAATTATATACTTTTGTTTCATCTTTAAGTTCCATTCAATCCAATAAAAAATTTCCTTCATCTCAAGTGTCAAAATCACATGTAAAATGACTCACATATGCCAATTTAATGGATGTTCTTAAATTTCATTAGGGTGAGTGCACAAATTTGGTGGACTATAAAGTGGAAATAGGGTGAACAGGAACGTGTGTGTATTTCTACCAACATGCACACGTTTCTAATGTGAAAGGTATGGAAAACCCCAAACCTCTACTCAACAAGCCACATAGGCATTTTCCCAAGAACGCATGCGTGTTCTCAAGAACGTGTACACATTCATAAGAAACAAGTGTACAAGAACGCGTGCACATTCCTAAAAAAAATTGAAATAAAAATAACATACATGCTTTAGGAATGCACACATGTTCCAAAAGAGTGTGTGAATTATTAGGAACATGAACGTTTGCACATTCTCGTTAACATGGAATATATATCTATCCACCTCTTCCACTCACTATTTCTTTCTCTCTCCATCTCTCTCTCTCTCTCCATATATCTTCCTCTCTCTCTCCAATCGCTCTCTACCTCTCTCTCACTTATTTTCTCCCCAACCTCTCTCCCTCTCCCTCTCTCTTTCCCCCCACTTCCCCTTGATTATTGTCTCATTCTTCCCCTCTCTCTCCACCCCACCATTACCCCTCTCTCTCTCTCTCTCTCAATATGCCCCCTTATTCTCTCTCTCCCTCTCTCCCCCTATTATCCCCCTCTTTCTCTTGCCCCTCTCTTCCCCCCTTCTCGCCCTCTTTTTCTCTCCCCCCTCTCCCCATCCTTCCCTCTCTCTCCCTATTTTCCCCTCTCTATATTTCCATCCCACATTCTCTTTCATTCCCTCATTCTCTCTGACTCAGTTCCCATCTCTCTCTCTTTACCTCTCTATTCCTATATCTCTTTAACTCATCCTCCACCCTCATTTCTCTCTCTCTCTCTCTCTCTCTCTCTCTCTCTCTCTCCTCTCTCTCTCTCTCTCTCTCTCTCTCTCTCTCTCTCTCTCTCTCTCTATTCCTTGATCTATCTCTCCACCCATTTTCCCTCTCTCCTTGTTTCCCTCTCTCTCTCTCCCTCCACAAATATCCCCCCCTCTCTCTCTCTCCATCTACCCCTATCTTCCCCTCATTTTGTATCTCTCTCCCTTTCTCTCTCTCCCTCCCAAACTCTCTCTCTCTCTCTCTCTCACACACACACACACTTGCTCATTCTCCCTCTCCTCCCTCTGTATTATCCTCTCTCTTTGACCTCTCTCTCTCTCTCTCTCTCTCTCTCTCTCTCTCTCAAATTCTCACTTTCTCACTCACTTTCTATCTCCCTACCCTCTCTCTCCCCCCCGCCCCCTCTCATCCTCCTTCTCTCTCTCCCTATTTCCCTTTGTATATCCCCACTGATCCGAATTTTATGAGCAGAACGAAATGAATACAGATTATTAATAGGTTCTTAACACAAAATAACATAGATACAGTAAAACTTGTTTTCTATTCAATAACGAAATAAACTGAAACTGTAAAATGCAACGGAAACAAGCTTGTTGGAATGGTGGCGGCTTATCTCTGAGAAGAGATGTGAAACAAGCTTGTTGGAATGGTGGCGGCTTATCTCTGAGAAGAGATGTGATGAAAGCGCGCATTCACTAGAAGAAGGTTAAAATGAGGCTTTGAAGGAATTTTTACAATAAGAAAGAATGCCAAAAACCCTACGAGATCGGTCTCGGCATTCCTGCTGAACCGCTCTTCCGATCTCACGGCCTAGTACTTACCATCACATACATCAAACTTCCTATTGCATTAGCATACGGTACAAGAGACATATATTCCTTTTCTTCATCATTACTATGACATAAACTTGAAGAAAGATTGAAATGGGAAGCCAAAGGGATTTTCACTGGTTTCATATTATTCATATTGAATATCATAAGTATTTTCTCCACATACTTCTATTGTTATAACCACAGCTTACCATTTTTCATGTCTTTGTGTATCTCCATGCCTAAGATTTGTTTTGTTGCTCCTAGATCCTTCATATCAAAAGTCCTAGCCAAATTAGCTTTCAACCTGTTGATGATCCGGATTTTATGAGTAGAATGAAATGAATACATATTATTAACAGGTGATTAACACAAAATAATAGAGATACAGTAAAATTGGTTTTCTATTCAATAATGAAATAAGCTGAAACTGTAAAATGCAGCAGAAACAAGCTTGTTGGAATGGTGGCGGCTTATCTATGAGAAGAGATGTGACGGCAGCGCGCATTCACAAGAAGAAGATTACAATGAGGCTTTGAAGGAATTTTTACAATAAGAAAGAATGCCAAAAACCCTAGACATCCAAAAACCTAACCCTAGGAGATGAAACACCAAAAGTCATGTGGGCCCCGTTTGGGTAAGCTAGTACATCAACTTCTCAGGGTTGTAACTTTTGCATACGATCTCTGTTTTAGGCGTGTGATAGCCCGTTGGAAAGGTATTGTTGAGGAGATTAATTTTGGGGGCTCAATCATGATTAATCTATAATTGAGTAGCGCGATACCGAAAAACCTTCATTTAGGCCCACAAAATGGCCCCGAAAGTAAAAATTGCTAAAAATAGTAAATTGCCAAAAATGTCAGAAAACTGTTTTGAGCCAGTTGGAAAATATGGGTGGCCACTGATATCCATCTAGATAAATCCTCCCTCCTTAGGAAGCAATGGTCTCCATTGCATTGAGGTCTCCCATAAGATGAGGAAATTTCTGCTGAATTTGGCCCCGGGTGAGCCACTTGCCTTGGTTCAGGAGCTGCCCTGCTTTGACGACTCGATAAAGATGGATCCTTTGTTTCTGAGTTCCCTTGATATGTCTATCCACAATATGATCATTGGATTCTAGTTGTATGCAGTCGGGGTTGAGCTATGTTGGTTTCAGTTGTTTTGCTACTTCTGAGGTGTCCAATAATGGTGGGAAATAAGGGCGAAGGAGATCCACGTTGAACACTGGGTGTAGGCCAAGGAAAGGAGGAATGTTGAGCTCAAAAGAATTATCCCCCACAGCCTTGGTGATAGTGTATGGTCCATAATAGAGTGGGTGAATCTTTCGATGGGGTCCTGTAAGGCGTTCTTTATGCAAATGCAACCAAACTTTGTCACCCACCTGAAACTTATGCGGCACCCAATGTTGATCATGGTGTTGTTTGTACTTGTCATTGGACTTCTGTAGGATATCCTGAACCTATTGGTGGATGTGTTGGATCTGCTCAATGAACCAGGTGGCTTTGTCAGCTTCAGTTGGAGTAGGAAATGAGTCAGTCGAGGTGACCGCAAGGGGAAGTGTAGCACCTGTGGGACCCAATGGTTGGAATTCCAACCCCACTTGAAAGGGGCTATGGCCAGTTGAGCTATGCAAGGCTTGGTTGTAGCTATGTTGGACATAAGGAAGGCTCTCATCCCATGTGCGAGGGTTCTTTGAATTATAGATGCGAAGAATATGCAAAATCATTCGATTTACAACCTCGGTTTGGCCATCTATCTGGGGGTGGAAGGTCATGGATTTGGTGAGCTTGGTGTCCAGCAGTGACCAGAGGCTCGACCAAAATGTGCTAGGAAATAGAATATTCCGATCTGAGACAATGGTTTGTGGGATTCCAAAATGTACCTAGACCCATTCAAAGAAGATCTTGGTAGTGGCCTCTGCTGTGATGCTCTTCTTGTAGGCAACCGGAATCGCCATCTTAGAAAAGCGATCAACAACCACAAAATCACAGTCATTTCCCCGCTTGGTGGATGGGAGGCCCAACATGTAGTCCATTGAGATGGATTCCCATGGCCTGTCAGGAGTAGGAAGAGGGGTGTACAAGCTCTATTTCTTAGTGGTCGGTTTAGCAATAGCGCAGGTAATGAAGGACTTGATATACTTGCCGACCTCCTGTCAAAATTTCGGCCAATAGAAATGTTTCTGTAGCATCGCCATTGTCTTTTCAATGTCGAATTTTCCTACCACCCAACTGTAGTGGGCTTCCCAGATCATCTTTTCTCGCTCTCTTGATGGAACATAGATATGGCCCAGACGACACAACAACCCATCCTGAAAATGGAAATTATCGACAACTACATTTGCACCCAACATTTGGTAGGTGGTGGTGAATTCAGGGTCTATATCATAGAGTTGGGGCCATCCATATGTCTCATGGCTGCAAGAGTCTAACACCGTGGTGAGTGCCACGACTGGCGGTCTACTGAGGCAATCAGTGACATGATTGGTGCTTCCTGTTTTATACTTGATGTTGAGGTGGAATTGCTGCAAGTATGTGGACCACTTTTGATGGCGGTCATTTTGCAGTTTTCCCTATGTCTGCATGGACTGCAGTGGCTTATGATCAGTGTGGATGACTGTCTCCTTCCCAAGAATGTAATGTCTCCACTAGAGACATGCTTGCACAATGGAGTACATTTCTTTATCGTAATTAGGGTACTTATGGACAGTATCTGACAGTGTCTCACTATGATAGGCCACGGGGTGGTCGTTCTGAGTGAGAACAATGCCCACGACATAGTTTGAAACATCTGTCTTGATCTCAAAGGGATGCTGCAGGTCTGGTAGTGAAAGTACTGGGGCTGAGCACAAGCGCTACTTCAAATCATCGAATATTTTTTGTTGGGACCGGCCCCATGAAAATTTTGCCTTACCACCACCCCTATTTATTTGGCTGAGGGCCCATGCAATATGGGAGAAACTCAACACAAACCTACGGTAGAAATTAGCAAGTCCCAAGAAGCTCTGAAGCTCAGTGAGTGTTTTTGGGACTGGCTAGTCACGAATGACTTGGATCTTGGCTGGATCCACATGTACACCATGCTGATCAATGATATAGCCCAAGTAATGGACTTTGTCCATGCCGAAGGAGCATTTTTCCAGGTTTGCATATAGCTTGTGCTGTCGTAGGGTGTGCAGAACCTACTAAATATGCTGCAAGTGTTCATCCCAAGTCTTGTTGTAAATTAGAATGTCATCCAGATACACCACTACAAAAGTATTGGTGAATGGTCACAGGATATCATCCATCATCCTCATGAAAGTGGATGGAGCATTTGTCAAACCAAAGGGCATGAACAACCATTCAAAAATTCCTTCCTTTGACTTGAAGGTGGTCTTCCATACATCTGTCTATTCTATCGGGACTTGGTGGTAGCCAGACTTTAGATCAATCTTACTGAAGTATTTGGCCCCGATGAGTTGATCAAGGAGGTCATCGATTCAGGGAATCGGGTAACGGTTTCTGATAGTGATTTTATTCAGAGCTTGGTAATCAATACAGAGTTTCCAGGTTCCATCTTTCTTCTGTACCAGTACGATTGGGATTCCGGAAAGTGATGAGCTAGGGAATATGTGCCCCTTGTGGATCAGTTCTTGGATCTGTCTCTTGATCTCCTCATTCTCTAACAAAGAGCGACGATAGACTGGCCCATTGGGAAGCGGTGTGTCAGGGGTCATATCGATGGGGTGCTAGACCTGGCAGTGCAGAGGTACCCCTATAGGTGAGGATAAGATATCCAAGTATTCTTCCACGACCTTATCTACTTGCTTCTGCTATGTAGAGAGGTCATTCACAGAGACCCTGGATGTGGCTACGATCTTTTGCTTATTCTGAGAGAGAATCATGAAGAAGACAAACTTCCCCATCTGAGAGATGACCTTCTTGCATTTCTTAGCAGAGATCAAGGAAATAGCACTAGGTGGGACTGCCTCAGGTATCCTATACAATTTCCTATTCAAAGTAATAATAACACTACAAGGCCTAGACTCATATACAGCATGATGTTTCCATAAATAAGGTTGGCCCAAAAGAACATCACAAAATTCAATAGGATCCACATCACACAATACCTCATCTTTGAAGGGCTTGATGCCATATGAAAGTCGACACTATTGGCCAATGCGAAGATCGCTTCCTTGGCCGAGCCATCCAATGGTGTAGGGTTGTGGGTGCGGCGTTGTTAGCAGGGCCAGCCGCTTGATGAACTCTGCTGAGATGAGGTTCTTCTAGCTACCTCTGTCAATGATGAAGTGTAGCGGGGTGCCTTTTACCCACATCTGTGAATGGAAGAGGCACTCTCCTTCTTTTGGCTCGTCTTCTTCACCAGGCTGGATCTTGGTGGTAGCAATGGTGGCACTGGGTTCTGCGTCAATGATCCATCTTCCCCTTTCTGGTTCTGTCTCAAAGTTAGAATTTGCATCTGATTCAGAGGCTTTCACTTCAGCCACCAGTGACTTCTTTGAGCGATAGTCAGCAGTGTTATGCCAAGGGCTCTTATGGAAGTCGCACCACTTCTCGGTATCTTTCTTTGTCTTTTCGGTGTCCTTCTTTACTTGCGGCTTGTACTAGTTGTCTTGATACTGTTCATATTTGCTCTGTCCTTTGTTTTGTGGGTTGTGGCTGCCCTTTCCTGGATTTTGTTGTGTGGGGTTCCTAGGCCCAAATTGTCGCGTCTTTTGTTTGAGCTTCTGCTCGATTTTGACGGCATATCGGTAGGCCATGCCCAAGGATGAGATGTCTAGAAATTCCATTTCAGTATGGATGTATCTATGCAGAGCACCGCAATACTTGAGCACCAGATGTCGCTCCGAATATTTGATACCCAACTTGGTGCGCAAGGTATGGAAAATATTCGTGAAATCTGGCACTGCTTGGTCTCTTTCTTGCCGCAGTGTGGTCCATTTGGTATATAGGTCGTCATAACTTCTGACAGGGTATTATTTTTCCTTAATAGCATCCCTAAAGGATTCCTAGGTGGTCGTGACTGAAAATAATGAGGTTTCCTCTGTTTCCTTTTGCTCACAGAAAGTTTCCCACAAATCTTTGACATGGGGAACGACTTTGAGGAGCGCAAAAGTAATCTTTTCTCTATTCGAAAATTTATGAACAGAAAAATACCCTTCTAGTAGATTCAACCACTTGTCTACATCATCTGTGTCTATCTAACCTTAAAATATAGGAATATCAAAGTTTATTTGTACCTTGAAGGGGGCGGTGCCTTCGTTCGAAGAAGATGCATCGTCGGTTGGTAGTCGCCAAAGGATTTGCGCGAAACTATCCATCATCTCGTTCCTCTGTTGCGTGAGGGCTTCCTCAATCAACAGTTTGAAAGGATCTCCTGTCCCATAATATTTCTTTTCTCCTGCCATGGGAGGTCGCTTAGGCATGTGAGAGCTTCTTTCCTCAAGAGAAACAAGCTCGAGACCCAACTCTTTGTACTCCAACCTTGTTGGGGACATGCATTAAGACGACAAGGAGCAGACCGCTCTGATACCACTAATCCGGATTTTATGAGAAAAAAAAATGAATATAGATTATTAACAGGTGCTTAACACAAAATAAAAGAGATACAGTAAAGCTGGTTTTCTATTCAATAACGAAATAAACTGAAACTGTAAAATGCAGCGGAAACAAGCTTGTTGGAATGGTGGCGGCTTATTTCTGATAAGAGATGTGACGACAGCGTGCATTCACCAGTAGAATGTTACAATGAGGCTCTGAAGGCATTTTTACAACAAGAAAGAATGCCAAAAACCCTAGACATCCAAAAACCTAACCCTAGGAGATGAAATGCCAAAAGTCATGTGGGCCCGTTTGGGTAAGCTAGTACATCAACTTCCCGGGGTCGTAACTTTTGCATACGATCTCCATTTTAGGCGTGTGATAGCCCGTTGGAAAGGTATCACCAAGGAGATTCATTTTGGGGGATCAACCATTCCTTTAGCTATCATTGAGGATATAGATACCGAAAAACCTTCATTTAGGCCCTCAAAATGGCCCCGGAAGTAAAAACTGCTAAACATAGTAAATTGCCAAAAATGTCAGAAAACTGTTTTGATCCAGTTGGAGAAGGTGGGTGGCCACTGATATCCATCTTGGTCACCCACCTAATCCCCCATATCTCTCTTTAACTCTCTCTCTCCCCTTCTCTACCTCACCCCCAAGTGCCACACTCTCTCTCCCTACATTTTTCCTTCCTTCCCTCCATTTTTCTCTCTCACACACACTCCCTCTCCCTCCCTTACCCTTCCCTCTCTCTCCCTTCCCATTTCTCCCCCCTTTCTCTCTTTACCTCTCTCTTCTTGTCTCTCTCTAACTCCTTGTATCCTCCCATCTCTCTCTCTCTCTTTCTACCCCTCTCTCCCTATCTCCCTCTTACTTTCAACTTGATCTCTCTCCCCCCCTCCTTTCACCTCTCCCCCTCTCTCCTTATTTCCCTCTCTCTATTTCCATTACTCTCCCCCCCTCTCTCTCTACTCCTATATCTCTATCTCCCTCTTAATTACAAGTTGATCTCTGCCCCTCCCCCCTTTTCACCTCTCTCCCTCTCTCCTTGTTTCCCTCTCTCTCTTTCCCTTACTCCCCCCCTCGCTCTCTCTACCCCATCCCACTCTCTCTCCATATCACTCTACACCTCTCACTCTCTCTCCCCGTCTCTCTCCTTCCCTCCCTCTCTCTCTCTACCTCCCTATCTCTCTCTCTCCTACATTTACCCCTATCTCACCCTCACTCTCTCTTTCTCTCTCCCTCTTTCTGTCCCTCTCCTTCTCTCTCTCTCACTCACTGACTTACTCTCTCCCCGAATCTCCCACCACCATATCTCTTTACATATCTATATCTATCTATACCCCCTCTCTCTTATGCTCTCTCTCCCTCTCTCTCTCTCTCTCTCTCTCTCTCTCTCTCTCTGCCTCCTAGCCCTCTCTCTCTCTCTTCCCCCCCCCTCTCCCTCCATCTATTTTTCTCTCATCCCATCATCCCCTCTCTCCCTTACTCCTTATATACCACATTTTATCTCCCCCCC
>CBVK0100809723.1:0-18031 GCA_900067695.1 Picea abies
CATGCTGAAACCCTAATTCACTGTTGACTTCCAAAACCCTAAATCACTGCTGAAACCCTAATTCACTATTGAATTCTATTTTTAGCTCATAATGACTTAAAAGTTCTTTTAACCCTTTTTAGCTCAATGTCACTTTCAGAATATAACACCTGTGAATGGAGTGACCTCTAGTAACCTTGTTTACCCCTCTTTGGCCCTGGCTATAGTCTAACGGGGCGATTTAGACCATTAAGCCTTCGCTCCGGAGCTCCTATTTGGAAAGGGACATTACACAGCCTATGGTGCTGACATGTGGTATGATGATGTCATCCTTCCATGTCAGCTGCTGATGTCAGCAGTACAAATGATGATGTGGCCCCTGTTGACTAGCCCTGTTTGATCGCAACTTTGACCACAAATATATTTCAAACCGTAACTCCATTTGATGAGAATTTTGCACCGTTAGAAATATTGTGAATCGCTTTTCACGATCATGTCATTTTCATTGAGTTTTGGGAACTTCAAATTTTTTCCCTTTCTTTGTCTGTTGGATCCATCTGAGCATTCTGACTTGCCTCTGTGAGTTCTGGTTATTCTTAGCCTTCTCTGAATCTTTTTTTGATCAACAAGAAAACAACTGCATCATTCAGTAACATTAACTAATAAAACGACATTAATTCATCCATAATTTATCATTTCACTTAAAATATAAAAAAGGAAAAAAAAAGTGTTTTGGAACCAAGTGAGAAACAAGAGCGACACATCTAATTCCCAAGAAATAATCTCAACTAACATCAAATCATCCTTCTTTCCTAGCCTACTTCCATCTTCCATCCTATCATTTCCTATGATGGACTAACCTGGAGCGTCAACTGTATTGACCTAATTCTAGATAGAACCCGTAAGCAGAAGTGTCATACATCTTGATCAAGATCCCCGAAGCAGGAAACTAGCAGTCGCCATCGCACATCTAGGGGAGAATGACTTCACACAACCCTCCCATGACTCAAGGTTTTAGAGGATAAACGATGGGAAATACCTCCACCCCTCGTCATAGAACTAGGTTCAACACCCTACATCAAGCCATACTATGCAACTACTGTTCTTGGAGTCATGTCATTAAACAACCACTCTGGGCAAGTCGTGCATCCTGTTAAAAACACACTTACCAAAGATCATAGCAATATTTCGAATCATAAATTAAATAATAAGTACAACTCATAGCATACATTGTATTCTTAATGTCTATGACATTCAAGTTACCTGAGCACTACATTCATTTGGCTATCACATAACTCATCAACCTACAGGTTAGTTCATTAATAACTCATATCCATGCATATACATCATAATTTCATATAATGATCCATATCTGTATCGAAATTCAATTAAGAAATGTATTTTATTCTTATCATTCCTTACATCTGTTATGCATTCACAACATAACTTGAATTGGTATTCATGTGCCAAATTCTACATTTTAATTTGCATGTTTAAATAAATAAAAGAGCTATCATCATCATGAGCATATACAATAAAACTAGTATCATGCAAAACATAAATAGTTCCAAATGCACACATTTCAAATATCTATCTGAATCTAACTGAGCCCAAACAAATGCTAAGCATTGAATTAAGATGAGTAAACAACAATGTTCTAACCGCCTAAGGCCAAGATATGGGGTGTTACATACACACACCCTTAAAGAAACTTCATCCCGAAGTTAAGGTCAAAATGCAAGGTAATCATAATGCATGGTATTTACATCTCCCTAGGGTTAACTCTTGAATAATCACTACTTGGTTACTACTTTGATCGTACCTGTTGTTGTTATTCAAATAAGATATGATTGATATATTATTACAATGATGAGTTCTCCATATATAGGGAACATAAGGTGACCATCCATGAAAGGATGAATCCCTTGAATAATCAATAACTATTTATTATTATCATTTACTTATTATATACTATATTTAATAATCAATAATAATTATATTATTAATTATTATCTCTAGAGAATGTCTTCCCGATGTTGTCCAAACATCAACACTCCCTCTCAACAAGGGAGACATTCCACAACATGCCA
The DNA here is from genome assembly GCA_900067695.1 of Picea abies. NCBI lineage: Eukaryota > Viridiplantae > Streptophyta > Pinopsida > Pinales > Pinaceae > Picea > Picea abies. The sequence continues at coordinate 2,070 of CBVK0100809723.1, forward strand.
CTCTTGTCTTTGAAGTATACAAACTTCACCCTAGACTCATGACACTTATCTGTCAGGGTTGGGAGACAACTCTCTCCCACCTGAACCAAGGAGAAAACTCCTTCTATGACTCTCCCTTTGAGCCAATTAAATATCTCTAAGATTAGGCTCACTTTGGGTCCGCATGTAATATCATATAACATCTCCTGTCTTTATCAGTCCTTGTCAAATCACCATGACTACGACAAAGACCACATCAGGATCTTTCACCACAGGCACACACCTACGAGTGAATGTCAACTTGATGCTAAATGACACGTGGAAAGCACTTCAAGCACCTCAAGTCCATATTATTCCTTGTCATGATCAAGTAAGGACTATGTTTGGGCCCATTTATCACAAGTGCACCTTTGTGATAAATGTATCCTATCTCCCTTGGTCTGCAACTCAATATAGGAGAAGTTATGCCCGATCCTAAAACATCAACACTCCCTCTTAGATAGGGAGGTATCTTTCCATAGTAGTACACAACTACTGTCCAGAGACACACATTCTCTGCCAGTGGTACACAACCACCATCCTAGCAAAATATTTGTCACACATGGCACTCCCATGTGGACTTCTAGAAGCTACTCCCTCTAGGAACACTTAGGGTCAAATCCCCATAGTGTGATACATCAAGGTTCAACTCCCTTGACATGCCCTCATGTTCTCTCCACATGGGATGATGGGCTATAAGCCCAAATGCACTTATCCCTTCTCGAATAAGTGTTCCACTTATCCCTTCTTGAATAAGTGTCCTCACATATCAACTCAACTCAATTCACAGAGCAGTATGATATGGAGAAATTTTGTCACACATGGCACTCCATGTGGACTTCTAGAGGCTAAGCCCTCTAGAAACACTAGGGTCCTCATGTGATGTATCCTCATGTGTTATCCATAAGGGACGTTGGGTTATAATCCCAACCACACTTATCCCTTCTCGGATAAGTGTCCTAACAGATCAACTCAACTCAATCAGAGAGTAATATGATCTGGAGAATGTCTCAGGAAGCTGCAAACAACAACACTCCCTCTCAGTGAGGGAGGCATTCTTTGCCATGCCAAGTCTATCATGAAATTACTTGAACTTCGTCTTGGTTTGGAGAACATTAGCAAACTGCTCATCTGTAGGAAGGTACTGCACCAATACTTCCTTCCTCTACACCATGTCTCAGATGTAATGACACTTGATCTCAATGTGGTTCGATTTTTCATGAAACACTGAATTATCAAAGATCTTCACACAACTTTGGTTACCATAATGAATAATGGTGGAATCTAGCACATGTTTGAATAAATCTGCAAGGATCTTGTGAAGCCACACTGCTTCACGGACTATCATACTTAACGCAATGTACTCTACTTCTGTTGTTCTCAAAGCCATATAAGTTCATTTCCTGCTACACCAGGAAACCATGGAAGATCCCAAAGCAAAGAAACACCTGAAGGTTCTTTTTCTGTCCACTGTGCTCCCTGCCCAATCATAGTCAATATATTCCTTCCATATCATATCAATACTGGAAGTATATCTCAGACCATGTCCAACTGTGCCTCGTAAGTATCTCGACACATTCTTCACAACAATCTAGTGTGTCTATCGCAACCGACTTATAAAATGGCTAAGTGCACTCACTGCATAACAAATATTTGGTCTGGTGTTAACCAAATACATTAATTATCCAATCATCTTTTTGTACAGAGTCAGATCAATTTCGTTAGAATTGGAAGAAGACACACTTAGTTTCTTCAGATTTGTCATCATTGGTGTAGCCACGGGCTTCAAGTTCAATATCTGAAACTTCTTTAATATCTCAACTGTGTACTTCCCTTGACTCAGGAAGATCTCATCAGTTCTCTGCCACACCTCTAGTCCCAAGAAGTATTGCATCATACCAAGGTCCTTCATCTCAAACTTAGAGGCCAATGCATACTTGCATTCAACAATAAGGATCTCTGAATTGGTGAGTAATAAATCATCAATGTAGAGGACCAAAATCAGGGACTCACCATCAACAATATTGTTTTACAGGTTGAGATCGAAAACACTTTTGTTGAAGCCCAAAAATCATCAGGTGTCCATCAATCCTTGCATACCAAGCTCAAGGTGGTTGCTTGATTCCATACAAGGCCATCTTCAGCCTGCACACATGAGACTTTTTCTCATGTATCACAAAACCATCTGGCTGCTCGATGTATACCTTTTCCTTAATATCTCCATGGAGAAAGGTTGTCTTTACATCCATTTGATGTACTCTCTAACCCATGGATATTGCAGGGAAATAATCATCTGGATAGAAGTGTATCGAACAACAGGAGAAAATGTATTATCATAATCTATTCCCTCCACCTGAGAGAATCCTCTAGCAACAAATCTCGTTTTGTGCCTCTCGATGCTCCCATCAACTGTGTGTTTGATATTGTAGATCCATTTGGAAGTCACTACAGACTTCCCTTCAGGTCTCAGAACAATATCCCACACATCATTCTTCATGATGGACTGATACTCCTCCATCATGGCATCTCTCCATACTGGATGACTGGTTGCCTCCTCATAACAGGAAGGTTTAGAATCAATGATGTGGCTCATAGCTGTGGCATAGCATGAATATCTCTGAGGCATCTTTCTCTCTCGAAAGGCACCATCTCTTTCTGCCTCTGACCAGGAATGAAGATTTGATATTCCTTCGAAGACTCATTATAACCCATAAATGTATATTGAACACCCAAATATCCTGAAGTGAATCATGAATCATTGCCTTGATTGTCTCAACAATAGATCTCTTCTTCCTCTCTACGATCCCATTATGTTGAGGGTTGTGAGGAATGGTGTACTCCCTCTTGATCCCCGCCTCAAACATCTCTAGGACACATCAAGGTTCCCTCATGAAACCAATGTTCCCCCAAGACAGATCGAGGTTTCTTTGTGAAACCAATGTCTTGGTTCCTTCATCTAGTAATCCAATGATTACTTTGCAATCAACTATTATCATACTGCTACTACCATGACATCGATAGCTCAAATCATCCGCCACATTATTTATGACTATGCTGTAATCAACTAGTAGCACACAACTACTACAATGTTGTTCAATAGTACACAACAACTTCCATAGTCTCCATGACCATCTTGTGATGTTTCTCATCTCCTAGTAATCTTATTCACACCTAGCCACCTCACATGGCTTAGGAAATACTTGTACCCAACTGAGCATTACTCTCTCAGTCACCTCACATGACTAGTTAGGGAAACCCTTGTCCAAAGGGGTTAGTCGACTAGAGGAGAGAAAACACCATACCTCCCTCCTAACATTGATAAGCAACTTCAGATAACATGATCGTTTGATTTGGCACTCAATCGATACTAGAGATGTCAGATCTGTTAACGCCATCTTACTGAAGTTTTTTTTTTAATTCAGTCCATCTTAGGAAACTAAATAGATGTGGCATGGTACCTTCATGCTGGGCGTCAAATGAGTTATAATTATCTGATAATTTCGTCGAATGCCTAACATCAAGACTCGAGCGACTACTCAATGTAGTTGGAACTTCGTCATCTAATACACTACTAATATTCAACTCACTTAAGCACAAACATGGCTTATTGGAGAACCGATCCATATAAGCCATATCAAATATTTCGAGAGCTCCCATGATCCTAGCACATACGATAAATCTGTGGGAACTTCTAGCAAAAATAGATCGACACATTCACCTTTGGAAAAGGCAAAATCTGGTGGAGTCTCATCTTTCGAGGTCTGAAATCCTTGTACTGGTAAATGTGATGCGCCGTGGAAATTTCAAAATTCAAATATATCCATGGAGGAGCTAACCCAGAATGAGTTACGTGTTGGAAACATCCAAAACACTTGTCGGGCAATATGTCTTGCCAATTCCCTAAGTTGATCTTTCATCTTGTTTTTAAGGTCAAGCAAAGTGCGATGGCCATTTCATATCAAGGAAAGAATCAATATCAGGATCCCAGGGAGACCTTATTGCATGCCAAGAAGAAAGTTTCCCAGACGCTAAACAAACTAGGAAGTACAGGTGGGTCATGTGTATACTCCATTTTGGAGGTCGATTGAGTATTTCCAGAGGATATCAGACCTACCTAAGGTGCACGACTATATTATATTGATGCCTAAAATGCGCATTATAAATAAGAGATGGAAGAACTGCAATATCCTGATAGACTATTTAGTGCCAATCTATCTAGTAGACCTGGAATACTATCTCAACATACAACCCACGACATCTGTCCATGCACTCACAAAATGTTATCCTCTCGGAACTAGTCCTTACATTATCTATTTTCACGAGGAATTCCTTCTTCTACGAGGTATCCAATAAGATAATAATAATGAAGTATTTCTCAGTATCGTAGATGAACAATATGATGACAATGACTTCAAATGGCATGTCTCTGTTGCTCTGGGAATTCTATCTTGGCTCTTGATTCCCAAGTGGTGTTGTATCTGACGTGATAACAAAATGCAGAAGGAATTTATGGAGCAACCCAGTGGCTTAATATAGAGGCCCCAGTGAATTTACTTGAACACCTTATGGACCTTTTCTAAAATCCAATGATGATTAGGATCAGACTCGACTCGAGCCACCACATACCAATGACAGGATGCCATTGCACTCGCTGGTAGTGCCATTGGAAACAAAATTCACCTGACCTTTTATTATAGAGTTTTATTTTCTTCCATTTACCTGGGCTATTTACTTGGGCCCTCTTATGAGAGAGTGAGGCCCAGTCTTGCTTAGATACCATGTTGTTATTGTTCAAATAAGATATGATTGATATATTATTACAATGATGAGTGTTCCATATATAGGGAACATAAGGTGACCATCCATGAAATGATGTGTCCCTTGAATAATCAATAACTATTTATTATTATCATTTACTTATTATATACTATATTTAATAATCAATAATAACTATATTATTAATTATTATCTTTAGAGAATGTCTTCCCGATGTTGTCCAAACATCAACAATACCATCATAAGGTCATCACAATGCTACTACTAAGTTAGCAATAAGGGTGATACCCTTCAATATAAATTTTATTTCCCATCTTATTCTTTGGAATATTTGTAATTTATTAACACATTCTTTTATGATACTCACTATAGTTCCAACTTAATGATAAAATTTCCATTAACTATCATATGCTATAAAAGAATTATAAATTTAAGAGTTTTGTAGTCCTTTCTTTATACAAAAAGATTAAATTAAATGTCTCAATAATGATTTAGTTTATCTAAAATTATATCAACCAAATTATAATACAATAGGTTGTTATTATTTTCTTATACCATGTGTAGGATTATGATTATTCACAAAATTATAAAACATTCATGTACAACTACTAAGTGTCTTCCTTGATAGCAAATATTGTGTTATACTAGTCCCACTTGACCTTCCCTTGATTAAAAACATGTTGAGTTTTTTTAATATATTGACTGAGACTACCCCTATTTAGCAGGCACCTTACTATGTCCCGACTCTATGTTATTGCCACTTGTAACTTAATTAACACAAAGACACACTTCTCTTCTAGATTTGTTCTTCCTAAGTTCCGTATAGGACCCCCATAGTTAAAGTGTAGTCTTCTAGTTTGACTGCTAGATAGAACCTTATGTCCTCATCGATTCCTTCGTTAAGTGAACCTTATATTGAGTTTGATGTAATTTATTGAGTTTGATGTAATTTCATTAAGCCATAATTACCATCCCACCTATAATATCTTGATAATTATATATATATAAATAAAAATAAAAATCATTATTAAGGGTGGGGCTGAGGGGAATTGTTATGCAAAACATAATATGTTTTTGAGGGTGAGGAGAGTTATTATACAAAACATAATATGTTTTTAAAAATGGGGGTAGACTTAGTATGTTTTAACTATTAACTACCCCCACTCCTACCATCTCCCTGCCCTACCTTACCCTACCCTACCCTCACCTTCATATCATATTAACTCCACCCCCACCCTCATATGAGAATGGGGAGGGTGCAAGTGGGGATAATTAATATGCAAAACATAACATTGAGAGTGAAGTGAGATGAGTTAATATGCAAAGATTAATGTAAGATTGATGTATAAATTTGTGGTAGATTCAACCAATTCAAACTAACCCAGTGCTACCATCTTTGAAAATAATATTAAAACTTACATCATTTATATTAATTAAAACATATTTATAATTATTTTTAATACACATCCTTCAAAATTGGTTCATGAAATCGAATTTATGTTGACTTGTTCTTTCTATTTATATTAATTAAAACACATTTATAATTATTTTTAATAAACATCTCTTATAATTGGTTCATCAAATCCAATTTATGTTGACTTTTTTCAATGAATTTAATTTTAATTTTAAAAATAAAATAAAAAGATAATAAAATTATTAAACAAATTTCATAATATTATATATTAAACTAAAAAAGACCACATGATTTAGAGGAGCACTGCTTTTAAAAATGGTATAGGATAGTACAATAACAAGCCACATGTGGCAATGTCCCTTCCACATACTAAGATTTTGAGTGAGATGCAATTGATTATTAAAAAAAACTACCCAATTAAGATAACAAAAACTAATGAACTAAGATTGTTCGTTAATTAATGTTGCTACAATTCTTCTTAATATCAATAACAATAGTGTATATTATCAATGTGAATATGCCTTTTTGACACAAGTGACGCAGATGAAACGTCGATAAAATACTTTGTCGATGTGTCAATATTTTCTATTGATGATTACCTTGTAATAATCAATATCTTTTCTGTCATCAATAGTTCTCTCTAAAGAAAGCGCCTCTGCTCTCTTTGTTCAGTATTAATAGTGGGTAATAAATTATCATATACGTAATAAGCAATAGTTTCTATCTTCTCCTTATGTATAGTCGAGCTCCCGGAGGTTGATTGGGTAGTCATATCATAGACCTAAGCCATATTCCAATCCTTCCTCTGCTCTCCCTTCACAAGCAAAAGAAAAAATATTATGAAATAAATCTTTTCATTTTTACTTTGTTTGGCCCAGGCTGCTTCTCCCCCCAACTGAGGCTGCTTCTCCCCCCAACTGCTGATAGCTTTCCTTCTCCCCTTTCATCCTCCCCCTAATAAAGAAGGGAGAGAAACTCTCATAAATGAAATAAGAAATCGCTCCTCATCCGATAGGATGAGTGAATTTTGTGATATCAACAAACCATGGAGTCTTAACAGAAAATGCAAATAAATTTTGGAATTGAGAGTCATTGTTACTGCCAATGATGTCAACCAATTTGACAAAGTAGCCACATTACCGCCCACAACCTTGACATTAGCAAATTGTATGATGCAAATTGTACCTATATTTGAACAGAGAAAATATCACAAACAGTTTCAACCAAGCAAATCAATATTAGTCACAAGTGAATATGTCTAAAACTGAGATACTAGGTAAATATTACTAACAAGCCATTGTCTAAAAGCACATTAGCAGCTTATGAAACTCACTGAAACCGAATTCCTGCTCTGGGAAAATCTTTGTAAATATGAAATTCAATATACTGGAAAGTAGATGAATGACACCGACATGCATCCAAATACATGCGATAAGGTACCATCCCTGGTGCTCCTTAATGAATTTATGTTACTTAGGAGCTTCCATCTTTTCTAACTGCATTAAAATGAATAAAAAATGAGAATTGACACAAGTTAAATGAATGAATCATCTCATCTTCATTGAAATAATGAGCACAATTACCATATTTCGTTGATATTTTAAGTATATTATCCATAGCAGATGATGTATTCCATGCCAGTTGCTCGAATTGATCTGAATACCTTACTACACTTGTGTTAGAAATAGTAATTACTCACTATAGTTTAGAACAGTGTTTTACGGCTTTTCTGGTTTTTTACCAAGTTTCCGCTTTTGCATGCTTTTACGCATGACTGTAAGTGTTAGAAATAGTAATTACTCACTATAGTTTAGAACAGTGTTTTACGGCTTTTCTGGTTTTTTACCAAGTTTCCGCTTTTGCATGCTTTTACGCATGACTGTAAAACTATTGTATATCATATACATTCAGTGAATAGATAGACAGGGATTAAGCTCTTCCATTTCTCCGTGTACATTAGATTTCTTCATGCTCTGCATATTTTATCAACTTGCACATGTTTCGTCAGTTGCTTGAATTGATATGAATGCCTTACAAGGAACTAATTTTTCCCTGAAAAAAAAAAGAGTCTAAATGCCTTGCTCTCCCAGTACTAAGTACTTAGGAAGCGCTTCATTTCGAATACTGGTTAGCCATTCATTTATGGTAGCTTAGAATTAGAATTTTGACTAAAAGCAATTAGAAGAGGTCAAACTGTTTGATTGATTAATAGGAATTGTTTAATCATTTTATGGTTGGACCTATTTTAATTGTGTACTGATTAATTTTAACCAAAATTTCAGATTTTGGTTATGTAAGATTAAAAAATACAACAATTAAGCTACACCATTGATAATATCGCGGTAGCCATAGATTATCCGAATCCATTTCATTCGTTCTGTGTTGAAGCTTCCATTGATTTATCTAAATAGCACAAGGAACCTACAATCGAATGAAATGGATCAATATGTAATGTATACCTGTTGATTCAAGGGCTCCATCAATGGGTACGAGTGTGAAATAATCTCTCCCTGCATTTCTCTACTCTCGATTTCCTTCTACAACCGTAGTACCGATAGGTACCAGAGCCATGTTATCCCTTCTACCATTTCCATTATTCACATCGCCCTCGTTTCGATCCCCAACTTCCTCACTCGAGCTCCTGACGGGTTCTTTTTCTTCAATACCAAGCAGACAAATACTCCTCATCCCAGGAGACCTAGCAGATGAATTCTCATTCAATAAATTGATCAGACTATTAGAATTGAGAGATTGATCTGAGGTTTCACTTCACTAATGTCAGATATTTTGTGGCCGTAATTTTTGTGTCGCTGCAAAGCACTTTATAAAGCTAAAGTTAAATATTTTAAATTAGAAAGAGTTAGGGTTTTAATCTCGGCAGTAGGAATAAAGCTAGATCGATCTGAATTTTTAGGTTTTCTTTAAATCTATAGTCTCGAATGTCCTGGCACACAGATATCAGTGTGTTCTGTAATGACTTGGTCCCGACAAGATTTTTACTTGTGTTAATTCTATCGTATTTGAAGAAACTTTAGTTTTTGCTTGATATTGTCTCTGAAATTCCTTTCTTCCTATTGAACATAGTACTAAATCAAGCTCGTTTGGAAGAAAATTAGTGTATTTATTATTTTCATTAAAATAATAAGGGGAAATAAACCTCGGAATACTTTCGTATTGCACTCAGTCATTGTATGAAGAGAAAATTATAGAAGATAGTGACTATGCAGTTGTTGTTCCCTGTAAAATAAATTTATTGTGAACATAGCAAGAACGCATACATGTCAACAGAAGGAAAGCAAACCGCAGAGTGTAGCAAATAAATGTGTAGTTGACGATGAAACAAGAAAATATGGAAAATGTAACTTTTACAGTATACATTTTGACAGGTTGCGAAGCGCACTTAGTGCAACATTACAATTTCTTCATTCTTATGAGTATCATATAAAGGAGTGCATTTAAAAAAAAATATTTAAACGCAGACTTGACTGAGTGTATGGTTACAATTTATTGATTCTTCAAAGGTTTTCACATATAAGATTGCACTTCAAACTAAATATTTAATCGACTCTTGATTTTTCTATCTGTAGGGCTCTCGTGGAGCACGGTTATACAAGAAATTCTTGAATCTTTACAAATTATACAAGAAAACAAAAGAAGGAAAAGCAGGAAGGCAAGACAGAAAGCATTACCGTTTCTTTATCCAGCTCGAATATTTGTACGAAGGAACCACTATTGATGTTGCCGACAATTGTTTTGGCGTAACAACCCGAAAAAATTTAACCGAAAGTCTAGCAGGCCTGGACTTTAACGGAGACAAAGCCTCGCAAAATTTCGCTCACACTCATAACAACGAGGCCTTTAGTTTGTCTTCAGATTCTTCTTCGGATGACGAGTACAGTCACGATATACATAAGAATCACATAATTAGCCGAGGAAAAAGGAAACACAAGAGCTGGAAATCGAAGATGAAGATGTACTTTGACGCGCAGATGAAGAAATTCATGAACAGACAAGAAGCCTGGCTTCAGAAAGTTCTAGAAACTTTACCTTGAACCATGTTTTAGCGCCTTGGAAAACAAATGGCCCAAAACATAATGTCCCTGCTATGGCAGGGACGTAATAAATCATTATAACATTATGTGGGTACACCTAACTTTGTTAGGTTTGATTTAATAAATTTTGTAATTTAAAAAGTTTAGAATCAAAATTTGTAGGAATTTAAACAATTTCAATTAATTTGTCTTTCCTCTTCATACTTTTTGTAAAGAGGCGTTTTACAATTTAGTATAATTTAATATGAGAAATGTTCATATAACATAATGCATTAAAATTATATATATATATATATATATGAAATATTTTAATATATATTTATAATATTAGTATATTATAAAATATTGTATTATATTAAAATATATATATTGGTTAGAATTTGTTTTGTTTTGTTTTTATTAGTCTTAATTTCAATTAATAGATCATGGAAACAATGTAATGGTTATGTAGGTTGTAACCAGTATAAATCCATCTTAACTCCAGATTTATCAAGTGATGAGAGGGATCAAATCTTTTGAGAAAACGTTAAAGGTTTGCATGTCGAGAGATTTGATCCCTCTCGGAGTTTGATATATTTGGGGTTAAGATGGAACTATTCTGATCTAATAGCATCTTGATTTTGAATAGTCGTAGGCTAAACGTTCTATGAAATGACGATTAAATCCGGTGAGAAATTGTTAGATTCGTAGATTTGGGAGATTATTTCTATATAATCCAAGTGCCCCAGGGATTTTTTAGCATGTTGAATCCATTTCTACATTCAGAAATGGATTTTGAACAACAAAAAATAATGTTTCGTGTAAATTTATATGGTCGGATTCTAGTGAAAAAAAAACATTTCATAGAATATTTAGACAACGCCTTTTGAATAGGTTGTATAATTATTTTATTATTATTATATAAAATGCACATATAAAGGAATGAGAACTCACTATGGAGTTACCTTTTGACATTATGGCTTGAACAATTGCTACATAATCTTCCTCTTCCTCTGTTATGCTCACAAAATATCACTCTCAGATGTTTTTCTTAGCCATGGAACAAGATACAATGCAATAGAATGCAACCCTTTCTCCTCCTAAAAAATAGATATTTAACATAACTTGATAGCCATATAGAGGTGGGGTTTTGACTTCCGCAACCCTCAATTGTGATAAGGTACTTAACAAAGTGTTGGCCCATCCCTTTAGAGGTGTCATCCATGTCTTGAAAGCCAAACAGATCAGGAAAATATCAATGCAATTTATGTTTCTCTTTCTCGTGGTTCATCACCTTGAACTGAATTCATGCAATTTATGTTTCTCTTTCTCGTGGTTCATCACCTTGAACTGAATTCTTCCGCAATATCATTCTACCCTTTCATTAGGACCACATGGTGCTATCAATTTCATCTGATTCTTCTTTTTTAATGATTGAACATTACAACCTCATGAATTCAATATATGCACACGAATTTGTAATCAATGTGTTCGATATTGCAGCTTAAATACATATTCTATTTGATGTTTATAATTTCATTTTATATTTTATTTATTAATTTTTAATAGGAAAAAATATAATTTCTACTTATATTTTTAATTTAATTGAACATGGAGTATATTTTATTATTCTTTTACTATTTTTATTGACATAATTCTTATGGTATATTGGAACTTATATGTTGTAATGGGTCACTTTTTCAACCAATAAAAAAATAAATTGAAATCCATAAAATAAAATAAAATGAACTTTTATATGTACTTTATCATAAACTATTAAATATAGCATTCAAACAAAGTTCCCTAAACTTTTGATTGAAAGCCTCATTATTCCTATTTTTAAAAGTGGTGACAAAAATAGCCCTTCAAATTATAAGAGAATTATTATTAATGCTTGGAATTATTCTCGAAAAGAAGATTGCAGCTCTGGTCCAACGAACGAGCCCATGCGGCGAGCTGTGATGCCGCATTTATTTCTGCGCTACAGAAAATCACCGGGAAAAATATACAACTCTCGGAAATATTCACACTTCCGCCTCCTCAGATTACCATGAATCCATAATATCAGGACCAACAGGACATGGTTAACAGAGAAAAATAAACTTTCGATCCGAACAACAAACAATGGACGAAACCTGAAATTATGAGCTTAACCTCTCGATTCACTCTACTGTCAAGGAAGGAGCTGGATAGATTTTCTCAAATTTCAGGTCGACGAGCCTCTACCTACCCGAGGATTATGCTCCTTTGGTTCTATCTGAGCTCAGCTACATCAATCCTTAACACACTAACCCTTAATATGGTTGGATTTTTGTCCACGCAGATTTGTGACTTTAACATTGAATTAACAAGACACCTACTGTCCTACACCTCAAGCACTATTGGAATGATATTGTTAATTTTCTAATAAACTACTATTTATATAGTTTTATATAGTTTGTTTATAAATTATTGTTTTTATAGTGAGTTAGTATATCTATTTTTATATAAAAATTATGTTAAATTTTGATTTAAATTTTGTGAAAGATTATAATTTCACTTGATTGATAAGAATTTTAACCATAAAATTTTGTTACTATAATTTTGGTTCATTTTAAAAGGACCCAAATTATGATGGTAATTAACCTATATATGACCCAAATTATGATGGTAATTAACCTATATAAGAGTTAAGTTTATCTAATTATTAATTCATTCTTTTATCCTCTTCCATGAAACATTGACACTTCATAATAATCCAAGTTTAACAAAATAATTAAAATATGTAATAAAAATCACATTATTATTAAATATCAATTACACATCTAACAAGATGTTATTAAAGTGATGATGATGATGATGGTTAATCTTCATTGAGACAAATTTTTGTCTATTAAACCTTAAGAAAGGTAAATAATTACTTGATTTGCTTTAGGATGTTATTTATGTGCTCAAAAAGCTTTAAGAGAATTGTTCTTGTATTGCCATAGTTTTGATGAGTTAAAATGTTAGGAAGGTCAATATTGTAACAAATATTTTGCAATTGTGATCTAATGTGGGTGTATGGACATTTTAAGAGAAGTTCCTTTTCATCTTCAACTCTCTTAGTGTCACAAAGATCACAAATTATTTCTCCCCTCAATGTTTTGAGAATTTTCCAAAGCACCTGTTTTAGTATGGAGGTGAGTGTTTGTTCTTACTTTAACAATGCTGATTTTCCTTTTTACATTTATCAAAATAGAGAGATACTTTTGATATTTTACATTAGGGTTAATCACCTTCATATAGTATCTAATTTTTTTTATCCTCTAATTCTTTATTGCACCACATTTTCTCCTTAAATTTAGATGTAATAATATTTTTAATAATATCATTATTATGCAAATTGACATTTTCCTTTTTTATCCAATGATTTAACCAAGACTTGGCATCTTTATGCCACCCCCACTTTGGCCGCACATGGTTTTGAATGGAGTTTGAAGCAATCTTAGAAAGTCTCCTGTCTTCCATGTTGTTTATCCAGTTCTTATACATTAAGTACCTAGTCATAGTCGTGCTCTCAATGGGGGAAATAATTGCTTCTATGATGAGGATAAGATATGGTGTATTGTCTTTAATTTTGAGATTATAAGTTATAAAACACTTTTGTATTTTCTCTATCTTTCTCCACAATTCTCTAGAGACACTACATGCCCAAAATTCAAAACCATATAAAATAATGGGAGTGATGAAAGCCTAAAAGAGGAGTTTCTTCTTATCCCATATATAGGTGTAACACCCTTGTTTCCCCCAACTTGTAATTAATAATTAATTATGATTACCATGCCATGGCATGGGAACAATGTAAATGTATTATTGTTTAGATTTCCAATAATTGACTGTGGGGGTGAAGCCTCGAAGTAATGACCATGATATCACTAGAGGAAAGAGTGAGGAAACTATGGAGAGGGTTCATTATGACAAAATGACCCCAAATTCTCTCCTTGTTAAAATAGTCAGCCTCATCCTGATCCCAAGGACATATCGGTTAATAAGAAATGCACTGATGGTTGAACAATCAACTACCCCCTTAAATGGAAGTATTGAGAGTCTAGTTGAGGAGGAAGAAAGTTGTCAGCCTAAAGTACCACAGAGGGCAGTTTTTCCTGCAGACCCAACCTAACCCGAGTTTCCTTCTAACAGAAGGAACATGATATGTTCAGAACTTTCCTGAAGAGGAGAAAGACATGCAAGAATACACACAAATACATACAAGAAGGGGACGCACCGAAGGGAATGTGTGACTCAAATATGTAGAAGAAAAGAGAAAGAGTGCGTGAGGCTCTCCAACTGAGAAGAAGAAATGGAAGCTTGATAAGATGTTCTGGTTACTGGATAGAACAAGAGAAAGGAACTCTAGGAATTTGCAGAAGACATGACCTGAGCAGAAGTTCATGAGTTTGATGATGAGGGAGCATCTAATAAACCTTGCAGAGACTGTGACAGAGAAAGAACCTATGAGAAAATGTGAAGGTTCCCTAGTGATATCATGGCTTGGCATGGGGGTGGACAGAGTGTTAAGAATGGATGTCTTTGAGCCTATGGTTGGGTGGAGAGGCTAACACCCACAATCAGTTGGTTGGTTATCAACTGTAATAGATAAGTGTTTCATTTACCCTATGCACTTAGATTGAAATGCATGTTTTGAATGTATAAGTTTACTTATCTTTGAGTTAATTGTGTAATGTCATGTTATCTACTTTCAGAGTTATATGACTATGTGTGTATTTCATGGTCGAATGAATGAACCTTTCATGTTCTATAATTTTCCATTGTTTATCTTTTGAAATCCTGATGCAAGGAGTGCAGATATGCTCGTCTGAGTATAAAATCTTAGGAGAAAGAGCGTAAAGTGGGCACCAAAGCCTAAGTACTGTAAAGTTGACAAAGCTCAGGAAAGATGGAGATAATTAGTTCTTGAAAGGGTGGATTTCCTATGTTTGAGGGACAAGCGGACGAGATATGTTCAAGAGGAACCAAATCCTTTCATGACCATTGGGTCTGGAGAAGAAGTGCGAGTATTAACCCCTTGAGTCTTTAGGACTTCGCGAGTTCGACGAATGCTGTGTGTTCATCGTAAAGGAGGCTAATTCTGTGAAGTCCCAGAGCCCGAAGTTAATATGGGTTGTTGGTAGTAGAGGGACCTGTGGTCCTCAAATTAATGATTATCCGAAAGCTCGATTCTCCAGTGAAATCAAATTACAATCAAAAGAGCGTGCAAGTTTTGTGAAGCTCCGAAGGCTAGAGAAAATCCTGGTCGTTGGTGTGAGGGGCACGTGGCGACGGATCAGGTTTGGTTCAGAGTTTGACACTCCGAGAGATTTGAGGAGTGTTGCGCTTTGGGTCGAGAGCTCCTGAAGGCTGTAGTAGATATTGACCGCCCATTGTAGAGTGCACATGGACCGTTGATCAGAGTTCTCCGCGTGTTCGGAGTTCAAAACTCTAGAAGGAAGTGTGGTTCAAGGTGAGGAAACCTACGAACGCCGAAGTTACGAAGTGACGTGAACCGTCGATTTGAGAACTTATCGAGATCCCTCATGTCCGTTGGATCCTAACTGTAGTCAGCTCTTCGAAAAAGTCTTACTTCAGGAGGACAACGATGTCATGAAATTAAACTGCTCGAATGTCGAAGCCGTGGATAAACTCGAGCTGTATATATAGAGACCCTTCAGGATCTCCCCTGACCGTTAGATCTAGACCATGGT
>CBVK0100809732.1:0-10590 GCA_900067695.1 Picea abies
GTGTGTGTGTGTGTGTGTGTGTGTGTGTGTTTTACCCTAGAATGTGATGCACTAGTGCCTTTAAAGGTATATGACACATCAATAATATTTTTTGTTATTTAAAAAAAATGATTGTCTATAACAAATAGTTTAATTTATTGTGATGCATTGGATAATATACATGCGCATTGATGCATTTGTAATTATATGATGCATTGATAATAACAATAGAAGTATTATTATTATTATTATTATTTTAAATCAACATTTTATAACAAAAGATTTTAACCTACCTCGATGCTTGAAGTGGGGTAACACATTGGTACTAGGCTTAAGGGGTGGTGCACCAGTGAAAAAAGATGGATGAAGCACACTAAATAAAAGACATTCACTTTAAATGGAGAAGGGCAAATTTTTGGGGGAGGTTCTACAAAAACCTCTACTAGGTAGTTTTTTCCTTGTAATGCCATAAGTATAAAATATTGCAATGAAATATTGAGAAGAAGAAGATATTGGTTAAGAATAAGAAGCCTAAGAGAGAAGAATAAGAAGCTTGATAGAAGATATGGATACTAATGAAAAAGGGGTTGATTTACAACCTTGGGAAGATGAAGTGTTTGTTGAAGATGAAAATGTAGATAAAATATTGTTGATGTGAAAGAGTTTCTAAGAAGATACTGACAAAGAAATTGATCCAAATATGATAGAGATAGAGAATCGCACAAATGAGTGTGAATATATATTGCAGAAATAAGATGTAGGTTGTTGAAAAGGAATGGAATCTCTCTAAACAATTGTGATTTTATAAAGTAGAGTAAACATTGCTTGAATAGTTGATTTAGTGAAGGTGTAACATGTGAGAGCAAAAGGATTCCATGTTGTGTGGTTTTGAGTAGTGAGGTTGTTGGCTACACAAAGGCACGTGTTTGGTATCCATGGTAGATTACATGAAGAGGGAAATTGAAGATTTCTCTATGGGGCATGGCTCAACTTTTCACTTTGGCCATGTGTTATACATCACTAGTAGGGGTGATAGTCAAAATTATCATCTCTAGGGAGTGAGTGATGTTGTGTGATAAGTGCTTTGAGGTGACGAAGAAAGAGGTAGAGGTTAATAGCAATAAATGAAGAAAGGATGAAAGTTACAACCGAAATATAGTTGCAAATAGGAAACATTAATTCCCATATAAATTGTTGATATTGTTACTACATGAAATTGCACAGTGGAAAAAAAGAGAAGCAAAGAGTGCAACAAGAATTCAATGTGATGAAGATGAAGATTGTACAACAAGTTGAAGGAAGGAAAGAATGAATATGAAACAAAAGTAACGAAGTGTATAATAAGATGATAATCATAGTTGAAGGAAATTAAGCCTCCTAATCATCAGGTCATGCTTTTAATAACCTAGGGATTCTAATGCAAGAGCATCCCCGTCACTTTATAGATGTTCCTTAGAATCATGAGAGGGGGACTTGTGTAGAAAGGTTGTTGAAAATAGATAGTGTAATGGAGCTCATGGGCATATGAAATAGTAGGTAAGACAAGTTATGAGAATATGGTGAAGATTTTGTCGAAGGATAAATCGAAGAGTAAGGTTGATGACAAGATGAGAACCAATGTTGGAAGACAATGTAAAATATTGAGTTGATAGAAGAGGAAGACATTAAATGGCGATTGAAGTCAAAAGAGGTCGATGACATAGAAAATAAATATTTTGCAATGAAGGTTGAGATGATGACGTTGCGAACAATGATGACATGGATTCTGAGTTGGATGATGATGTGGTGGAGAGAGTGACATAGAGAATGTTGAGTGAAAATATATTGACTTGTGGTAGACAATGGTTGGTGGGTGTTGATTTGTGAACATGATGTGTGGAAATCAAATTGTGGAAGAATTTGATGAAAATTGTTTAGTCTAAGGTTGGGGTGGAAAGTAGAGATAATAATGAGGTGAAGGTAGGAGGAATAGTCCATACCTCCACCCTCAACCTTTTTCTTATATAGTGTATGATGGGAACAAGATGAATATGGGTAGAGTAGGTGAGGTAATATCTTGAAGAGATCATGGAGTGAGTTGTGGAAGGTGGTGGTGTTGAGAAGTGGAACCATGAAAACAAAGGCATAACCATAAGGAAGAGGTTAGTTGAAGTATGATGGGGAGTGAGTCCCCTGGCCCTTCTCCTTCCACCTCTTCCCTTGTGGAACCTTGAAGCCTCAAGGTGGAACCTTAGGAGGGAGGATGGTACTACATATATCCCTTAAGAGATTACATAGGATACTTCTTCTTTCTACCTTCCACTTTAGTTTGTGGAACCTATAACGAGTATGATGGTGGACCTATGTTCATGTGATACCTATAAGGAAATAAAAGAGAATTGTTGATGTATAATAAGGGATGTGATCCAAAACCCATGGTGAATTAGAACATGCACGTGCTAATTAAAATAAAGGAAGAAAATACCATAGAAGAATACTTTGGAAAAGGAAAGAAGACCACATAGGTTGAAATGTGATAGAGCATAGGAGCAGTTGAAATAATGAGGAGTCATGATCGAAAGAAGTTGAATAAATAGTTGAGGAAGGTAAATGGAAACCCTAGTAGTATATAATATATGAGAAGGTTGAGTTATTAATTGTAAAGATATTTGTAGAATGAATAATAAGTGGTAGTAGAGGTAAAGAGTACAAGAGGTTTCATAGTGGGGTGAGTGTCTATACATACTAGATTTATGTTACAAAGTGAGGTTGTAATTGTTTGGGAGTAAATAAAACTCTGAAATTTTTTGAAGACAACCTTGATGGTTGAAGCTAGAATGCATAACATGAGAAGTGATATATACATGTGTTGATGAAGTATTGTAGAATTATATGAAAGACAATTTGTGGAAAACAAGACCTATAAAAGGGAGAAAAAGTTGGTGGGATCATTGATGGTGTCAGAGATGAAGCTACAAGAATAAGAATATACCATATTTAAATTTGGCTAGAAGAGAGGAAAATTAAGTTGCATGAAGTGAAGAAGATCCAAAGGGTTTGTTGTGTAAAGGAAAGATAGTCTTTGAGAGAAATTATTGGTAGGGATAGAGGCAATGTGAATCATGAGAGAAATTCATGATTGAATGAAGATGATAGTTATGATGGCGGTAGTTTTAATTGTTATCTTGAGAATAAGAGATAGTCACTTGAGAATGAGCAAGAAGGAAGGATTGTGTAACAATGGGGCACTTGGACTCCAAGTTGTAAGGTTTGAAAGTGATAGAACAAGTGTTGGTTGCATGAGGGACACCCTTTTGTAGGTGTAACATACCAAGGCATTGAAATAGGTTGTGTGGAGGAAATGAAGTTGAAAGGTCTCATTAATAAATACTTGGCTAATATGTTATTAGGGTCATGTTGGTAATATTGTGATGGTGGAAATTGCATTGTTTCCTAGATAATGAATAAAGAATAAGGGTGTGAACCAAAATGGATCCATTTAACTTCAAACTTTGTAAAAGGGAAAATTACTGGCAAGGTTTGAAGTTGATGGTCCTTGAAGTCCAAAGGCCAAAAGCCACAAATAGGTGAAGTGAATCACATGATGGTTGGAATTCCAAGGCAACACTAGAATAAATAATTCTTGCTTGAGACAAAAACGATGGAACAGAGTTGGAAAACAAACATGAAGCTTGTAAAGAAAAATGGTTTGTAGCAAAACGATGAAGGACACAAAAAGAAGAATTATATTTGAAGGTCAAAGTATGAACGGATTTTGATTCAGTTCATGATGAATAATGACTATCTCTAAGCCAAAACAATTTGTAAAATATTGTTAGTGATTAAAAATACAAAAACATATAAATGAGAGTGTTAGCTCTAGTTTGCAATAAATTCATGAGCATAATCATAAGCCATAAAATGTTGGTTTTCCCATTTGGGTTTCAATGGTAAATTTTGTGCCTTTGATTTAATTATTGAATGGTTGAGTAATCACTATGTTCTTTGTTCCTTCAATTTATTTGATGTGTGTATTCCATATGTGTCATGTGGAGCACTAGCTGAAAGACTAGAAACAATATGTAGAGACATATAACCAAGATCTATCATATATAAACTCTTATGGAAAGCATCAAACAAATAAAAAGTAGATCTATCAAATAAGAGAGAGGGGAAAAGAAATGTATCTTTTAAAACCCCAAGGTAGGGAAACATCCACAAAAGCAAGGCCTTCGTATTCTTCATATAGCTCTCCCAAATACAATAGTTAGAGCACACACATGTATGGAGTTCAAATGGGATCCATACAACTTTCAAGCATATGGACGATCTATCCTATGGACCCATAGGGCCTAATATAATGACCAATACCATAATCCACTCTCCACGCTACCTTGATTCAAGACCAATTGCTCAATTTATAGTAACCGGGAGGAACCTGGACCATTGATCATAAGGCACAATCAAGGGTGGAGATCAACCAATCCATAAAGGTCGATGATAATATCATCAAGAGATAAGGGAGAAGTAGTGGATAATAATGACCTATGAGTGTAGTTCATCATTACCTGAGAGACATGTCACCACTAAATAACTCCCAAAACTATATCCATGTGCACATGTGCAATATTACAAACGTCTAGTGAAGTCATGTTACATGTATAAGTGCCTCGCAATTGATGTTATAATTATCATCATTATGACACAAAGTACAAAATTACATCAAGCCACTAGAAAACATTATAACACATTATAACACTAGCTACAACCCAAATTGACACCATAAACTCTTTACTCTATCTCTAGTGTGATTGATCAGTTAAATGAATCATTTGTTTTATCCACAACTTGTTTTCCTTTAATTGGAATAGTTTCTTGGTAACCTACAACCATACATATCAAAACCCATATGATTTAGCAATCAAATCGATGAAATTCCCTTTGGTTAATGTATCATGGATGTGTAATTAACTAGCTACAAAACAATTGTTAAATTGTGGACTCGTTTGGTTTGTTGAACCACATGTTATATCATTGTTTGCATTGCATGTTCAATTTAAACCTTGGAAACACCATTTACAATGATATATTTTCCTATTTATGCTAGAAAAAGCAATACACAACCATACAAAGCATCATATATTATATATATTATGTGTTGTTTTGGAACCACTCTATGTACAATGTAGTAGTATCTACAATGATTCCTCCAAGCTCTTTCCCTTTGTCAGTCACCTACAACAATACATCACCAAGTCCATGTGTTTGGTTGGTTACCTACAACGATACATTCATATGATTAATTAATTACATGGGGCATACTCATGTATGACTAACTAAATTCTTTGTACATATATATGATGTGAAAATGTTGTGTATGCACATCTAAATTGTAGAGTGCATTGTTATTATTTGTCTTCATAGAATTGTAGAGACAAAGTGATCGCATTTGAAGTGGATTGGTTCATTGTTGGCATGAGCCTTGTCATTACCAAGTCGTTAAACCAAGCCTTGAAACCAATTAGAATATAGGCTTCCATACATGCCATTTCATTCATGCATAGAGAATAGAACTCAATATTGATAGAGTGATTGCAAATACAATAAAATTTTGATTCTACGGTAAGAATCTATGTTGATGAAATGGATAGGCCATAGGCCTACAATTTATAGATTGGGGTGGCACTGAATAATGGAGAGAAACTATAGTGATGAAGAGGCTTACAGTAGTATAACACCAAAGTGAAGGTATGAAGAAGCACATGTGGAGGTGTGTAGAGATACAATACAAATATATTAACTGAAGTTGAAGAAGAGGAGAAAAGCAAATGACATAATGTGCAAGAAATTCATGAACTTTAATAGATTATAGCATAGAGAATGTGAAGACTCTAAGAGCATCGAAGGATGTAGAAGTATAGCAACAACAACAATAACAAAATAATTTACAACATGAAAAGTCAAATTATTATAGAGGAATTAAAAAGTGCTTAGAATTGCAAAAGAGGATATAGTAGAAAAACAAAATTGAGAAGCAGACAAGAGAAAGAGATCTCATAACCATACAACAAAGAATCTTGTAAATAAATCTTGAGAAGAAGAAGATGCTTGATAAGATTAAGAATCCTAAGAGAGAAGAATGAGAAGCCTCGTAAAAGATATGCCTACTAATGAAGATGAGGGTTGATTTGCAGTACTAGATAAATGAAGTGTTTGTTGAAGATGAAAATGCAAATACAATGTTGTTGATGTGAAAGACTTGTTCAGAAGACAAAAACATAAGAATGATATCCAAATCTACTAGAGATATAGAATCTTGCAAATGAGTGTGAATATAGATTGTAGAAAGAAGATGCATGTTGATAGAAAGGAAAGGTATGTCTCTGGAAAGTTGTGACCTTGTAAAGTTATAGAGTGGAAGTGAATAGTTGAGTTAGTGAAGGTGTAACAAGTGGGAGCAAAAGGATTCCATGTTGTTGTGGTTTTGGACACTAAGGTTTTTGGCTACGCCAAGGACCTACGTAGTACCCAAAGTAGATTGCATGAACGAGGGCAGTTGAAGATGTCTTTGAGAGGACATGGCTCAACTTTACTTTGTGGAGCTTATAATAAGTATGATAGTGGACCTATATCCATGCAAGCCTTGTAGGGAAATAGAAGAGAATTGTTGATTATAACAAGGGATGTGATCTAGACCCCTGATGAATTAAAACATGGCATGTGGTGATTAAAAGAAAGAAAAAAAGGACGCAGAAGAACATTTTGGCAAAGGAAATAGATACCACAAAGGTCGGATAGCAAAGGAGAAGTTGAACCAAAGAGTAGTTATAATCAAAAGTAGTTGAAGGAATAGTTCAGGAAGGTAAAGGGAAACCAACAGTGACAACTATAATTAGAAGAATAATAAAAACAAGTGAATGGGAATGACAAAAGAGAGTACTCTAGACATAAGAATAACAAGGGAAAGATGCTATGCAACCTAATGTAGTATGTAATTTAATAAAAAGATTGAGTGCTTGATTGTAAAGATATTTTATAGGATGAGTAATAAGAGAGATAGATTCATCTATTTCCTTTGAGGTTTCCACTTAAATCCTTGTGTAAATGGTTTAGATGTGTGATGTATATATATTGCAGTGTATGTTCTATTTATTGTTGTAGTGTTGTTGTTCATTACTATACATATGAAATTGTGTGTATACATATGAAATTGTGTGTAGTTGTTGAATGCAGATTAAAATAGTGTTGAACTATAGACAAAGTAAATTTCCATTATATATCTAGACTTGTAGGCGAATCTCAATTCTCCCTGCATTAACAGAACTTGAGAATCGATACTAAAAATAAAATAACATGACATATAAACTTAAATGCAATATATAATCCACTCCCACATATATACATGTATGTTGTCATTTTCCCTATAAGGACGTAACATATATGTAATGCCTCATGCTTGCATTTCATTAATGATTACCATTGATACTCAAACTTTAAAATATTAATATATTTTTAAAATCATCCATAATAAATTTATACAAAATTGGTTTATTATTAGATGTGATTAATGACATAAAGTTGTTTTATTGTGTATAAAATAAGAAAATATTAAATTATATCATATTAAATTGGAACATGAAATTTAAAGCAATAGAAAGTCAACTAAGTACTCAATATTATAATGAAGACAAATAATAATGGGAATCAACAGATAATAATAAATGGGAATCAACAAATAATAATAAATGGGAATCAATAAATAATAATGGTTAGTAATTATGGGAAGCCCGACAACATATGATAGATTTATCATAAACAGCCATTGAATATTGATGATGGCACTATTATAATTGTGATGGTTTATATTTATTATATAAGGGTTATTTTGCCCGACAACATATGATAGATTTATCATAAACAGCCATTGAATATTGACGATGGCCCTATTATAATTGTGATGGTTTATATTTATTATATAAGGGTTATTTTGCATCTCTAATTTATAATAAAATCAATCAATGATGTAAATGCTTAATGAGTTGGTGTTTTTTTACTTTTTAAAATAATGGAAAGAGAAATTAGTATTTTCTGTTTAAAACATGGTAAGGATTATTTTTTATTGATGAAATTGTAGATATAAGATGTTAACATTGTACAATCTGATTGCAGGGGATATTTGAAAGTGTTAAATCTTTTTTTGTTAAAAATAACAATTTCATCAATATTTGAGAACATGGATTCTTATGCTTCATCATAATAATATTGTCTTTTGGAATATCAAATGTATTCGAAGGCCAAATTTCTCTCCCTTGCATTCATGGCATTATTGATCAATTATCCAAAATTCTAGCCAAAAGAAGATTGAAACTATCTTCAGTCGTCACAAAACCCTCAAACAATTATTCAGAAACGTTAAATATATATTTGACCCATTGCTCTGTCATGATGTCTATCAAAATCCCTATTCCTGTGACAAATAATACATTGGTCAAATTGGTTAGTTCGTCCAAGCATGTCTCAAGGAACATATTCCTCACACCTTTCATATCCGCCTATCTACGTTCGCAATCGTTGAACATTCTTATAGCACTAAACATTTAATTTCCTTTGAACAAACCAAAATTTTAGTATTTTCCCCCCATTACTCATATTGTTTTATTAGAGAAGCCCTTGAAATTGATAAACATCCTAACAATTTTCATAAGGAAGATGGCTATAAGCTTAGCCTAAAAAACCATAATCCACAAACTTCGTAGTAAGTTTTATTCTCTCTTCATTAATAAGTTGCACATTTTATTTCATTAAAATTTTAATATGTGCTTTATTGTATGACTCTCATTTAGACCTTGTCTTCTTATGTCTTTAATTGATTTTATTTATTATTATTACTTAATTTTGACCGTATTTTCCATATTTATTATTTTATTACTTTTTTTTCAAGGAAAAAAAATATATTTTGTATTCAAGTCGAATATAAAATACAATCATAAGGTGCTCAATTCACTAACCATGTATGTCCCAAAGAGGAGACCCTTGAAAGACAAAAAATAGAGCTGATCAAGATTCTAAAAAAACTACCAAAAACAATATAGCATTGTACCCTAGAGAGAAGGGCCTTGAATGACCAAAAAACTGAGTTGATCGAGACTAAAAAATTGTCAAAAACACTATGATATGATACTGACAAGCTATCCATTAGCATCAAAGAAACCGTCAAAACCTCAAAACAAGAAATTCAAACTACATATTAAAATTCAAAAAGTTTCATTAAAAAACCTCCAACCTATTATGTCTCCTAATAGGACAATGTCCTTCATGAAATTATACAAGGACATATGTATTCTCCATCAAAACCAAACCTTCCTTGAAAAATTTATTTGCCACTTGGTTTTGCTCATAAAAAAAATATGAAAAAAAAATGATATCATAGAAAGTTATTGTTATGTCTTTCACTTGTTCAAGTGCAACTAGTAATCCAATATTTTGAACATGCACCTATTCAAACATTTTGAACATGCACCTATTCAAACATCCATGTAATAATCATTAAAAAAAAATCAATAAATATCTAAATTGAAAAAAAAAATCCAATTCAAGAAACATTTAAAAAAAAAAAAATCATAAATCAAGCCAGATTATTGTTTCCTTGCCCATGTTTACTTTAAAGTAAACGTAAACCCAATCCCCACTATTATATTATATTATGTCCTTAACATGCTTTTATTATTTTAATACTTATAACTTATTTTATTTATTAGTAGTAGTATTTCGGTTTGATCTAGTCCCTCATCTATTATGTTTATAATTGATTAAAACTTTAGCATACAATCAACTTTCCCCTTATACATTTTCCATTATGGTTTTCTTTATTTTATTTTCTAAATTTAGTTTATATTTTTTATTTTCTAAACTTAGTTTAGATTTTTTAATGATAGATGAGAGTCACTCAAAACATTAAGAATATTTTAAATCTTAAACATAATTAATATTCTATAAAATATTATAGATGAGAGTCACTCAAAACATTAAGAATATTTTAAATCTTAAACATAATTAATATTCTATAAAATATTATTATTATTTTCATCAAATTTAAATTTATAATTTTGTAATTAAATTTTAATGATAATAAATTTTAAAAATCAAAATCGTATAAAATGTATTTTTTTAATAAAATTATATGCTTTATATTTATCATACAAAATTTATCTTTCACTCATCATATTAAAAAATCAAAATCGTATAAAATGATATTTATCATACAAAATTTATCTTCCACTCGTCATATTTTATATGTTAGAGTAAGTTGTAATAAAATTACCATATAAATATTAATGAGTAAAATATGAATAAATAATTAGAATTAAGAGTTAAGAGTTAAAATTTTATATATAAATTGTTGGATATGTATATTTGAGTGACTAAATCTATATAATCTGAGTGCTTCGAGGGGTTTTCTAGCATGTTGAATCCATTTATGAATTTAGAAATGCAATATAACAACAAAAAAATGTGATTTCGTCGTGATGTATATCACCAGATTCCTACTAAAAAAAAACAAAATGTAGAACATTTACAATTATATGGAATCAGTAGAAAAAAGGAGAGAAGAGAGAGATGCCAAAATCCAAA
>CBVK0100809737.1:0-10709 GCA_900067695.1 Picea abies
AAGAAACCCAAAGGATCCTTCCAATATAACTTAGCATTGATAATGCAATATTTGATCGCCTGTAATTTTAAAGTTATTTCCTTGGAATCATATCAACAAGAAATTTCAGAGTAAGGAGTTATGAAACTATATTGTTATACCAAGAAGAGGAAGAAAAATTGTCATCAATCTGATTTGTTGGCATTTAATCATCGATTTCTTCAATATGTGGGAGAGAATTTTCAAGCTCGAAATGATTTATTCCCATGGCTCTGAAATTTGATTCAACAAGAATTTTTTCTAGAGCTTGTCCTTTTACCAATTTGGTTGGTTTGACTTCTAAATCATATTCTGTAATTTTCGCTAACCATTTTCCCCTTCTTCCATCACTTTCAAGTTGAATTAGGATATCTTTGATTGTGCTAGTGGGTACATATGCAATTATTCTGGAATGTAATACATATTTCCAGAAATCCTCAAGTGCCTTAACCATAGCATAAACATGTTTCTCTACAATATCGTATTTTAACTCTGCATCTCTGAGGCTTTTACTAAAAAAGGAGATAGTTTGTTCAAATCCTTCATTATTTTTCCATAGGAGCATTGCTTCAATTGTGTATTCAAATGAAAAGGAAATGATTAAAAACTCCTTTGAGTAATCAGGGCTTACTAACATTGGTGCTTCTCCTATAGATTTTTTTACTCATTGGAAGGATGAATTAGCTTATGTTTCCCATTTCACCTCATAATCCTTCTTCAACATATCTGTGATCAATTTGATAATTTCAACAAAATTTGGAATAAATCTTCTCAAGAAATTAATTCTTCCTAAAAATGATTGATTTTTTTTTTGTTTGTAGGTATATTTATCTGATAAATAGCTTCAAATATTTTTGGATCTACTTTAATTCCATATTTTGATACAATATGTTCCAACAACTTCCTTTATTGCATGGAAAAATGATCTTTCTTGGGATTCAATGACAAACCAATTTTTTCTGCATTTATCAAATGTTTGTTTAAGATGTTCCTAGTGTTCTGCATCAGAATTAGAAAAAGTAGTTAGATCATATATATAAATGACAACAAATTTATCTTTCTCTCCAACAAATGCAATATCCATCACTCTTTGAAAAGTTTCACCTACATTCATCAAACCAAAAGGAATTTTGTCATACATAAAAGTTCCCCATGGAGTAGTAAACACAGTTTTTTCTTTATCATTTTCATGGACAACTATTTGATTACAGTTTTTTCTTTATCATTTTCATGGACAACTATTTGATTATACCTCAAAAATACGTCAATCATAGAAATTATATTTTCCCCAGCCACCTTTTCAAGAACATGATCCATTCTTGGAAGAGTGTAATTATCTTTTAATGAAGACCGATTTAAATTTCTAAAATCAACACAGATTCTTATCTCTCCATTCTTCTTTCTGACACGAACCAAATTGGCTACCCGTTCAGATTATCTAAGAGGTACGATGATTTTTGCATCAAGAATATTTTTAACCTCCCTTTCTATTATATGAAAGAGAATAGGATTTATCTGTCTAAGCTTTTTCTTGAAAAGATTGACACCTAGTTTTAATGGAATCTTATTCTCAATAACAGAAGTATGATAAGTTTTTAAATATTCATAGGACCATGCAAAAACATCTTTATATTCGATGAGGTAGTTCTTTCGGATTCATCGCATTGGTTTTTTATATTCAACATTTCAGACCAAACCAGTGTGGTCCATATTCTTTTAGTAATTCAACATATTTTATCTTCATTTCAGTGGAAAGATATTTAGACAACTTGACCATTTTCATATTTTCATTTGAACCCATATTACAATCTTCAACCTCTTCAGGTTGAGGCTGCAAGGTAGATTTTAAAGGGATATCATTTTGATCGAACAATCTTTCTAATGGAATGAGACCTTTTGGGATCTGCTTATCTTTTAGAAAGAGAAATTTATGATTTGCAATCCTATATTTGAATTTCTCTAGATTGTCTCCTTCTTGCATGATCCAAACTGGATCATTTTGATTTTATCGATCTATATTCATTTTAGAAAATTCATCAACCATCTCCAAAAACTTCTTTATTTGTTCATTATCTTCAAAACTTTGCCAACAATAAATGTTATTTGGAATTGAAGGTTTATGTCTCATGTCAACATGATATTTCAATTTCAGAAAAGTGGGTGGAATGAAAGTAGTTGCAACTTTAGCTAATGAATATGCTTGTTGATTATATAATATGGGAATAACATGAATGTTGAAAGATAAGAAAAAGTTTTTAATCATATCCCATGCACAATTTCTATAATATCTCATTATAGGATGCTTAGCTTGATATAGTTGTCTTATTTGTTTTACAATAAGCTCTGCATCCCCATATACTATCAAATGTTTGATTTTTAACTTTCTACCAGCTTCTAGTCCTAAAATTGAAGCTTCATATTCACATACATTATTTGTGTAATCAATGTCAAATTGCAATCTATAGGAAAAAGGGATGTAATACTCATCATTTGGTGCCACAAATAGTACTCTAGCTCCTGCTCCTTCCCAAGAAGAGGCACCATCGAAAATAATTTTCAACATCCCATATCTAATATTTACATTTTTGTTTGGATCTTATATTTTTGTATTTTTGTTTTCTATACAAACTTTAAAATCATCATCAATAGATAAAATACAATTTCCTAAATCCTGATCAACAACATAGAGTGTATAATTATTAGGGTTTTGAGGCTCACTTACTTTATAGGCCAGTCTAGTTTCTCTGTACAATTTGGTAAATTGTCCACCAAAAATCGGAATCGTGGCATATGACATGTCCAACTAAATTGATCCTCCTAACTTTGCACCCCAAGATATTGATAAAAGCATGCCATATTTTGCAGGTACATCAGCTACTATCACATCTATAAGAATACTTTTAATTGGAATTTGAGCCATATTTATGACTAAATCATTTATCATTCCAAGACACTTAACCTTTCTAGAATCAAAAGAGTATAAATCTTGATAAGGTCTGGTAATTTGCAAGCCCAATTTTTCCATCATTATTTTCGGCATAAAATTATGTGAAGCACCTAAATCTAGCATATAGTTATGTAACAAATAATCGTGCATAGTAAGAGTGATATAAAATGGAGACACCGAGTCTTTATCATTTTCAATATGTGGTCCAAACATGATCGCTGGTTTCTCATCCTGCAGGTTAATAACATCAACTTGACTTTCTACATCTGGAAAATAAATTACTTTTGAAATATGCTTCTTGTAAACCAAATTTCTTGAAATTTCAATGAGAGGGACTAGAATTTTAATCTTATTCAATTCATTCTCTAGATTGAACATTCCAAGTGATTTTTATAACTCTTTGGTATGTACTTAGGATCCTTTTTTTTCCATATTTTTAGTTTGTGTTTCCTTTGTTTCAACTTGCTTTATTTGAGTAGCTTGCGCTTTAGTAGGTGATTTTGAGACCACTGCTTCATTTTCTTTATTTCGTGCCAAGAGATTTTTTAGTGGATTGGTAGTAGAAATACTATCTCTTGGACTCAAATAATATTTATTATGAAGCTCATCCATTATTGAATCGGCAAGATCTTTATATTGTGATGTAGTATCCCCAAAGTTATTGATATTTTTCTCATCAAATAATGATCCAAGATTTAAATATTTTTTGTAGTCTTGTTGAGTTAAATGAATTTCAATATCATCATCACTAAAATAATTTATATCCTCATCTAATTCGTCATAATCTTGAACATCATCTCCCTGTATAAAATTTTATGTTTTAAAAAGGGCCTGAATCTTTTGTTTGTCATTCTCAATTTGCCTCTGTTGAATATGAGGGTTTGTATTGAGGTTTCTCCTAAATTGATTTTGATTTCTAAAATATGGGTCGGGTTTGGGTTTCTCAATTTCCATCCTGGAAATTTTATTTGATAAATCCTTAATTATTTTAGCCATCTCATCCATATTTTCCTCTTGTGTGTTTTTCCCAGAACTGGAGGGTCCTCCTTGTTCTTTAAATCTTCTAGGTTCTCTTATTCGCATCTCAACCTTTCTTTTTGGTTTTATTGATGCCATATTATTAGATTCAATTTCAATATCCTCATCTTGCATCCCAGCTAGTGTTGTAGATCTTCTTTCCCTTAAAAGTAATGCAAATTCCGAATCAAATGCCCCTGCAAAATTAACTTTAGGAGTTGGCTGGGAAGGTTTAACTACGATTGGGATCTTTCTATACAATTTATTAAATCTTTGGATAAATTCAGAAACAATTTCAGATGTTTTCTTCCTTAAGGAACCAAATTCAGTCAAATAATATACATGGCCCTTCTTCTCACCCCACTGTCTTAAGAAAGTAGCTTCTAAATCATCATATGTTATGATGGAATCTACAGGAAGTCCCCTAAACCAAGTTCTCACTTGTCCTTCAAAATTTTGTTCAAACAGTCTCATTTAATCATCTTCATGTTCAATGTCGAGTATATCAACAAATTGATCAAAAAATGTTATGTGTTATGTGGTTGTTAAATCCCCTTCTCCCATGAATTTAGGTAAAATTTTCATATAATTCTTAGGTAGGTTATGCAAAACTGCGGGACGGGCCAAGGGAGCATATTTGGAAGCAATTTTAGCAAAATTACTTGGAGGAGGTGGTGGTGGATTTACTTTTACATCGCCTCTTGCACCTCCTACACCATCCATTGATAGTTTTGGAGAAGAAATATGAGGGATGTAATATAAATTATCAAATATTTGTAAAGATTGTTGTATTAGATCTTTGATTGCTTCGGGAAGGTTATATCGGAGACCTTCTAGATAATCAAGAGGTGACAGGTCTTGTGATAAGGATGTTGAAATGAACTTAGAAGGGAAATGAGAACTAGAACTTGGACTTTCAGATCGACTAGACAGGTAGATGGGGGAAGTGATAAGAGATGAACCTGAGTACAAAAGATGATCTTTGAGATTTACAGGGATAGAAACTTTTATTTCTAGAAGATTAAGGATAGGTCGCGTATAGACAATGTAGGGAACTAAAGATTGTTCCTTACTCTCACTGGTAAAAGTATCTATCAAATAAAAGGGTGTATTATGGAAATTTTCACCCTTTATATCATATAGTTTTACTTCGGGAATTTACACCTATGGATTTTCTAATTTAATTTCAGGATTACTAGTTGAGGCTTTTGTTGAATGAAGTTTATTTTGTTGTTTTTCCTTAGAACTAACTAAAATTATTTCTTCCACTGGAATATTAACATTAACTTGATTAATATTTGGTTGATAGAACTTACCTGTTGATGCAGACGTCTGCTTTAGATATCCTTTGGTTTTCAATAGTTTCTCAGGATCTGAACCTGGTGTAATCTGCTTATCATCAGGGTATTTTCTGGTATTTTTTCATCTGAATTTCATATTTTCCAAAATGGAGTCTCTAGGTGAAAATAAAAAACGATCCTCAACCTTGTGTTCAATTCTTTTTCAACGTAAAAAATCGAAGCTAAAGTTTGTCATATTCCCAGGGAAAAATAGTTTTGTTTCTCCGTTCCTCGACAACGGAGCCAAAAATATGTTGTTCCTAAGATTTACTCTAGGCTCACAGAATAATGTTAGGTATACAAAATTTAATAGATTTGTTTTTATAATTATTTTCGACCTTCAAATTTAAGATGAAACTTCAAATAACTTTAATGATTAGAAAACACAGAGGCAATATCTCCTTCTTTGAGTTTTTTATAAATATTGAGGAGATTAAAAGTAGAAATGATTAACAAAACTGCCAAATAAAGTAAGGTATCTAATACTGATAAATATTACCTTATCTGCAATAGAAGAATCATGAAGAATCAGTCTTAAAAGATGAATTGAAATGGGGAGATCCACACATATACAGGTCTTGTTTTACTCACAATAATAACAGAGGAAACGTTGTAGCTGAACAAACTTCCAATTATATGAACCATAGTAGATGTATTACTAAATTGTAGTCTTTCAATCTTTAAGAACCATAGAGTGAAGAAAATGAGGTTATGAAAAGGAAATACAAAGAAATCACATAACTCAAGGACATGAAATGTAGAATCTTTGTATTCTCTTTGAAATTGGTATTAAGAAGTTCTCTTTTACATTCGGCCAAAAGAATCCTTGATTACATATCTAATCTGATTATTTATACAAATGTTTCCTTAACCAAAAGTGGTTATACCTTCCACATTATTAGTTCTCAAAATAGAATAAAATCTAAACTAAAAATATATTACAAAGATTTTGAACATCTTCTAGGATTTCCTTTGCTTGTTGGCGATTCATTCTTCCTCTATTTTCTCGTGGGTGAACTTGGATTTTGTTGATCCTTGTATTGTGCATGCAGATCCAATAATGCAATAACAAACTTGGAGGGATCAATATTTTCATTTAATTCAAACGAAAAAACCTTTTTATGCACCAATGGAAAATTTCTTTGAATTTTTACTACTACCTATTGAGTGATCTGATGTTGTAGACTTTGTTTTACCAGAAGATCATTTAAGATTTGCAAATAAACATGATTGGCATGTGATATAGCATTTTTCACCCTCTCTCTACTTTTCTTCAGATCTTCTTTATTCTTTTCAATCTCAACTTTCCCAAGTTTAGCGTGAATATCACTGATATCAATTTTTTCCATTTCTAGATCTACAACTAAAAGAGCATGAAGACAAGCATCCCTTGCCTCTTTATCTAGCCTTTTATTTTTTTCAAGATTGTTTTCTGAGGTTTTTAAGGCCATTTCTCCTTTTACCTGCTCAATTTATGAAAGAAGGAACAAGTCTTGATACATTGAGATTTTTCCTCCACATTCTGAATTCCTGAAATTTGGATCTATCCATAAAAATATTCCTTCTCTTTATCATCAATAATCTGCAATGAATTATTGATTACCTGATAATTTTTTTGGATGGTATCCAAACTTCCATACAAGTTTTTTTGAACAATCTGCAACCTCTCATTTATCTCTGATGCTTGTTTCTTGAAGGAAAAAATATCAATTATTGTGCTCTCGATTGTGGTTATTCGAGCTTGCAATTGATTTATTAATGTATCTCTCTGGGACACCATGTTATTACTCAAGTGTTGATTTTGAAAACTTAATTTCACGTTATTCTCTAATTGTTTAAAATGTTGGTCGAAACCTTGTTTGACTTGATTTATATCAGAATTGATTCTTTCTCTGGTAGTAACTTCTATATGTTTCATATCATTATGCAATTGTTCAATCAAAATATTCTTCTGGTCAAGTTGTTTTCTCAAATTGTCCACTGACCATAAGTTGGCAGTTGTAAATGATCCTAGTGAGTCTACTACCTCCTTTGTGACTTCAGGGTCACTTTGTCCTTGTCCATCATATATCATTCGTTTCTTTTTTATAATTTCTCCCTCTTTTTGTCAAGATTCTCTTCATATCATAGCCTTCCTTTTCTTGTTGAAAAATAAATATGGTGAAGGCATATCTTCAGGTTCAATAGGTGTCAATTCATCTATATTTATAACCTATGAACAAGGTAAATCGGAAATTTTTTCTAGGGGAGTTAAAGATGGTATGGGAAGAGTAAGTGCAGTAGATTCCCTTTGGTTTGTGACATCTTTCACATGAGTTTCATTGTTTGAAAATAACAAATGAAAATTATGCCCATGTTTCATAAAAGCCTCAAATAATGCTAATAAATCTTGATCAGTTTTACTTGGTATGGATATCCCTGTAATTATTGAATCCTTGGGCAGTGTTTCTGGTGTCCTTTCCAATTCTTTAGTTTTGACCTCATCCAAGTCATGTTGCTTGAGATTTGATGATTGTGCCACTTGTGAAGTTGGATTAATCATTTGTTCTTCTTGCAAGATTTTATGTAAATTGTTCCTTATGTTCTTTTGAAAGATAAGAAAACTTGATTGTTGTTCTTGAGGAAGACCTTGAAATATGGGTATAACCTCATCATATGATCTAACTCATTTGAAAACCTCGTCATAAGGTGGATATTCATGGATGTATTTATTCATGTTAAACTGAGACAGATGATTTTCTACTACCATATGTGGATCATGATTCTTGAATTCAATGTCAACTAGTTTAAGATCATCTAAGGTTGAAGCTTCTACCTTAGAATGTCCAAAATCTGATATTGATAATATACCAACATGTATAGGATAGGTCAACCAAACTCTTTTCTATGTAGCCTTTAGTTCTTTGGTGATTCTTGTTGAAACAATACGATAGGATAATTCTTTGCAAACAAGTCTATCTAGTAGAAATTTTGGAAGAGCATATGGAGATGCGAAACAACCAAAAACTTTGATGTAAGAAAAACTTTCTTCAATGTACCAGTCTGCAATAGCACCCAGATTCCCCATAATTCGTTCAAAAATTTTGGGAGGAGGCTAACCATAAAGGGCTTCATGAATTGGGATGATTACGTTGTGACAAACCTCAGAAAAACAATCTTTTGTATTTTCTCCTATAATTTAGAATGATATAAATGTATAGGCTCGGTGACAGTCGGAGTCCAGCTCCAATTCATAAGAGGAAATGGGGTTCTAAAAAAACAATTATCCATAATATATGCAGACATATAGAAGGGAGCATGTTCTCCTTTGGACTTCTGAGTTAGTTTTGTAATCCCCTATTTGTTTGGGTAGGTTATCTGGAAACATTTTTCCCCAATCAAAAGTATAACCCTCTGCAATTTCATGAATTATAGGAACCCACTCTATAGTAAAATGCATAGGGATTTTCTTTCCGAACATTCCACAAAGCATCATGGAAGTATACATAATATTGACATCACAAGAGGCTATAGAGTATGTACCATGGCTATCATCTTTGAATTTATTTTCATTTCCCCACCAGGTTTTCACTATATCATGAGTTTTGAGTTCGGATCCTCTGCAAATGGATCTTTCTTCTTTCCTTCTTTATGCGATGCCATAATTTTTAGATTCCCAATGTTATCCCTCCTGCAAGAAGTAAAAATATGTGAGTCCAAACTACATAATGTGAATGGAAAAATGATATGAAGTTCAAAATGTTTTTATTAAATAAAAAAACTAAACACTAATTATATTTACATTTAATCCAACGACAAGGTAATCATGCCAAATCTGTCAAATTTATTACCTGAGAGTCATAATACTTTCAAATATTTTACCTTAACTACGTTAAGTACACCTTTAATGAGGATAAGATACTTTAGTGCTTCAGAATTCAAGAGTTTTGAATTAATAATGATAGATATCTCTCGAAGGCTGAATTCACGAAGAAATTTAATATCCTTTAATTGATTGTTTCATTTTAATTAATCACAGTTTATGGTCACTTTAACTTTAAGTGATTCAGAACTTTGGGACTTTGGAACTTTGGGGCTTTGTGAGTTTGCATTAGAGGTCCAGAGAGTTGTCCTGAAGGCCAAACTTATGGAGTGATTACTTACCATTAATTATGCCTACTAAAACATATTTTACCCATTAATCATTGGCACTTTATAATTCGATCATTTTGGCACTTCAGTGCTCCAACACTATTTAAATTCTTTCTCGATTTGATATTCTAGAGGACAATATTCCAGAGTGATATGGAAAGATGATGTCACTGAGTGCCATGTGTCACCACATGTAAAGAGTGACAGTTGGAAGAGGACATGTCATCTCATTAATTAAAATATTTTATGGAAAATCATAACTTCGGGACTCTGGAGCTTCGCGACTTCGGGATTTTTAAGACTTTAAACATTTTGAGCTTGAACTCTCGAATCACGAAGTCCCGAAGTAAACTTTATATTTATCTGTTGTTTTAATATTTCAAAATTGTGGAACTCCGAAGTTGCGAGAGTCGTAGATCTAGATGGCTGTCAAATTTTAACAGTTGGTATTTGATCTTCCATGTCAATATGTAATGAAAAATATTTTAGTTTAAGAAATGATATTCCCAAAGTTTAAACTATATTTTGAAAAGGAAAAAACAAAAAGGAATTTGAAAAATTGATTTTTATTCAAAAATTTCATTCATGTTCTAACGCAAGGTATGGAACCTGACGCTTTGAACCTAAAAACAATGTTTCTTACGAACGAATGATCACATATAAAACTTCTAAGATTGGGAGCATAGCTCCTGGAAGTGGCCATCATGTGGAAGAATCAGTTAGAACCTTCGTATAAAGCCTTGCATATTACATGAATCCTCTTTTTACTAATCCACTTGGCCAACCACTCACTAATCCACCATATACAAGATATGTTTATGCTTATTCTTATTATAGATCACCACCTAGTTCAAGTCGTACACAATATTTTGGTGTGAACCCATCATCTTTTGTTTTTCCTGAAGGATTTGGGAATTTATATTTTCCACAACTCCTATATTTGATACTATTGGTGCTTCCTCTTTACCGGAGACATCGGTGACCCAGGTAACCCCCACTCAACCACTTCCACATACATCCTCCTTTGTACATGGGTCAGGTAATACTCTTTCTTCATTCTTTCCACACATGCATACACCAAGTGTTTTACTTGGTCGTCCCATCAGTCAGATGGTCGACAGTCAAGTCGTTCATACAACCATAGTTACACAAGATACTCAACCTCCATATCAACAATCGTAGATTAGTATACCCTACATTGGAGGTCAATATTCAATGGGAGGCCAACCTTCAGCTGGGGGGAAACCTTCAGTTGC